>CAUYRH010154796.1:0-60361 GCA_963574655.1 Perodicticus potto
CAACAACAGATTAGACCATGCAGAAGAAAGAATCTCAGAGGTAGAGGACAAAGCTCTTGAGATAACTCAGATAGTTAAAGAGGCAGAAAAGAAGAGAGAGAAAGCAGAACGTTCACTGGCAGAATTATGGGACTCTATGAAATGTTCAAACATACGAGTTATAGGTATCCCAGAAGGAGAAGAAGAAAGCCCCAGGGGAATGGAAGCTATACTAGAGAATATTACAAACGAAAATTTCCTAAATATCACCAAAGATTCTGACACTTTCCTTTCAGAGGGATATCGGACCCCAGGTCGCCTGAACTCTAACCGAGCTTCCCCAAGACACATAGTGATGAACCTGTCCAAAGTGATATTCATTTTCATCACCACTGTTCTGCAGCAGCAGCTCAAGCTGAAAAAGTGTCTTGGAGTGAAGCTCAAACTGCCCTGTACATATGGGTCAACCATGACTAATTAAGTGTGATGTAAAGCAGGATGTTTAAATTTTAATCTTTCACTAGATCATATGAGGACCAACAAGTAAATTCATGACCATTCCACCATGTGCTTATGTTGGCAGCACCATACAAACAGCTTAGTAAGGTTTGAGAACTCCATATATCAGCATCTCACATCTGTGTTCATGTTGATACGTACCAGCATCTTGCTGAGTGGCGTTCATTGTTGTTATATGATTTTGTGTACCATCGAGAGGGTGTTGGAGCTTGAATTGGAGCAAACAAACAAACATTAAATTTCTTATTAAACTCGGCAAGAGTGTGAGTAAAATAAGAGACATGTTTGTCTGAGTTTATAGGGATGATGTCATGAGGAAAATGGAAGCGTACAAATGGATTAAACATTTTTCTGAGGGGAGAGAAAATTTTACTGATGAAGAGTTGTCAGGCCAGTCAGTTACAAGCAGAACTGACAAAAACGTTGAAAAAATATATCAAATGGTGCATCAAAATCATTGGCTGACAGTAAAAAGCATAGCAGACCAAGTAAACATTGATAGTGCAACAGCTAAGAAAATCTTAATTGAAAATCTTGGCATGGGAAAGGTATGTGAACAAATGGTCCCATAGGAGCCTGCTGATGAGAGCTCTTAAAAGCAAATGAAAGCCTAAATTTGCCAAGACCTTTTGGAGAGGCAAGATGATGTTTTGGGCCATGTTATCGTTGGTGATGAAACATGGGAGTACCAATATGACCCCCAAACAAAGTGTCTAAGTGCACAAAGGAAGGCAATCAATTCTCCAAGACAGAAAATGTCCTGTCAGCCCAAATCAAGAGTCAAAATTGTGTTGCTAACCTTTTTGATATCAGAGAGATTATTCATTATGAATTTGTACCAATGGACAGTTAACCATGTTTACTGTTTGAAAGTGCTGAAAAGGCTGCATAAATAAGACAAAAAAACCCTAAACTTGTCACCAACAACTCATGGCTCTTGCCTCACTACCATGCACCAGCTCAAACAGCACTGAATTTCAGGGAGTTGTTAGCCAGCAACAAATAACTGTACTTGAATACCCTTCCTACTCACCTGATGTGGCCTTCAAGGACTTTTTTCTTTACCTTAAAATAAAGGAAATATTGAAAGGAAGATATTTTAGTGACATTCAAGATAGCAAAGGTAATAAATGACAGTTCTTATAGCCATTCCAGAAAAAAACTTTTCAATATTGCTTTCAAGGGTGAACTAGACACCAGTGTTAGTGCATACCTTTCTAAAGAGGGAACTTCTAAGGTGAACTTAATTATATTCAGCAGTGAGGTTTGTAGAACTTTTTTCACGATGAGTTCATGAGCTTAATTGTTAGACCTCATAGGATTTGAAGAATGAGAATTTTTCTTGAGTGTTTGTAATCTGTATTTTCACTAGTGTGCAAAAATGTGTTTTGAAATACTTTGGTCAGAATATATGTGAAGTTAATTTGTTTTAATAAATAAAGCCTGATAGTTTTTAATGTATGGAAATAAAAAACCCAGAACAAAACCCAAAAGCCGTGATGTGGTGTCCCAGTGTCTATGTGGGTATGAGTAGAAGGGTAAGATGGGAGGTGGATTGAGTGAGCCGGCAAGGGGAGTCTGCCTTCCCTTTATACCAGCTTGAGATAGGTAGGTGTATTCATATTTGTTTTAAATATAGAACTCAGAGTAAGAGGAGGTGCTGATGTTAAATACATTATTTTCAGCAATCTGGAGGGCCAGAGAAGAGGGTTAGAGTGGCTTAGAGCAGCAGAGAGCATTGCATGATGGCAATGGATGTGCTGAGCTAAATTTAGAGAAGAGGCCATGAGGGGGCATTTTCTGAAAGTCCATTTGTGGATAGGCTCTTATATGTTCTCCACTAAGAATTTAATTTCGGGGCAGTGGGTCTTTTTACAATGTTGCCAATTTCTTTTTTTCTTTAATAATTTTATTAAATCATAATTGTGTACATTGGTGCAATCATAGGGCAGAATGTGCTTCATATACAATCAGAAACATTTTGATCGTACTGTGAGAGATAGCCCTCATAGCATTTTCTTAATCATTGATACTTACTAAATATATAGGTGTTTTAGTTTGTTAGCACTGCCATCATAACAAAGTGCCAGAGGCTAGGTGGCTTAAACAACAGAAATCTATTTTCTCACAGTTCTGGAGGTAGAATTCCAAGGTCAAGGTGCTGGAAGCTTTGTTTTCTCCTATGGCCTCTGTCCTTGGCTTGCACATAGCCTTTTCTCTATGTGCAAAATCGCTGCTGTCTCTTCTTTGTCTTACAAGAACACCAATCATATTGTATTAGGGTCCCACCCTATGGACCTCATTTTAACTTAACCGTGTCTTTAAAACTCTATCTCCAAATGCAGTCACATTCTGAAGTACTGGGGATGGGATGTTGACATATGAATTCGGTGATGGGAACACAAGAACATGTTATGCAAAAGAAAAGTAGGTGCTGACTTCTCAAAATTATTTTAAATGTAGCACTCAGCACTAAGTATGTGCTTCTTTAATTGAATTTGTGAATGAGATAAAGCACAAAAATGAACTTAAAATGGCCAATGAAAAAACTAAGATTGAAGTTTTAAGATGAAATTGTATTATGAAGAACATGGTGTCTATGCTGGGAGATAAGCCTACATCTGGGTTCTAATTCTATTGGATAGAGCAGGCAGAGAGTGTGGCTCCTTACAATCCTAGCCAGGATGTGACAGTGGAAACAAAGAAGTTAAGCAATTCAGAGACATTGAGAATTAAAGTCTATACTTGGTCTTTTGTCCAAATATAAACAAATTCAGCATTGTCCTGGGAAATAAACAAATTAAATTGGTTGTACTTATCTGTGAGAGCTTTTGAAATTATTTATACTATCCCCATTACAGTGTCAAAAATGAACTATTCTTAAATTGTTTTACAACAAGAAACTTGTCAAATTTTCTGTATATTTCACAATAATGGGGTTGAGTACAACACTACAGAAATCTCAGGTCTGTTTATGTAAAGTTTTCCTTAAATAATAGTATTTTTCTAATCACTTTTTAATAATAAGCAAAGCTTATACTTTTATACTTTTAACACTTTGTATAGTAAAATGCTAATTTATGCTCTTGCTATGTTCCTAAGGTATAATTAAATAGTATAGTGTTAGGCTTTTTGTATAACTTGCATTTTATGTATTTTTTAGAAACATAGATAAGAATAAAACTGGAAAAAAGAAGTCTAAAAAATAACTCTTTGCCATTTCTTGTGTAAAGATAAGATTATTTTAATTGTGTATATTTACTTTATTTATATATCACTTATCTTGAAGTAATGTTATTTTATGGAATGTAATCAGAAGTAGCACAGTGTACCAAAATACTATATCACAAACTTATTAATGCCAATATCTTAAATGATGATCTGGAAACTACACACAGAGTTCCTTATGTCTATAGAGTAGTTGATAATATGTGGCTATATGCATGGTTTGGTAATCCAAGATAAGAGAAGTCTTCAAAGATCACATATGAAGTATAATGGCAGAGTTATAAGATTAAATATCCTACTGTGCGTAAGAACACACAGATACTTTCGTCTCCTTACTATCCACGTAGCTGCAGCCCCTGGGAGTTCTTGGTAATATCATGATGACAAGACCAGTCTGGAAACATTATCCACTCTACGATGCGAGTGAGCACAGGATGCGTGCCTTGTCTCAAGTGTTTTTCAAAGAAAATTTACACCCCAATTTTAAAAAGACCAAGATCCTTTCCTACATCACAATTCTCTGATTTACCCAGGTCAAGTATTATCAGTCCACATAACACAAGAAATCAAAATCATTTTTGTGACAGAGGAGATCATTGGGGATTTTACTATCTTCATCAGGGGTTCTCAACCTTCCTAATGTTGCGACCCTATAGTACAGTTCCTCATGGTGTGGCGACCCTCAACCATAAAATCATTTTCGTTGCTACTTCATAACTGCAATTTTGCTACTGTTTTGAATCGTAGTGTAAATATATGATATGCAAGATGGTCTTAAGCGACCCCTGTGAAAGGGTCGTTCGACCCCCAAAGGGATCGTGACCCACAGGTTGAGAACCACTGATCGATATAATTATTAATTAAGCTATGAAATCTTTCTTGGTTTGCAAATAGTTTCAGGACTCCACATGTGTAAATACACAGTTTGATATTTTATATTAATATAGGACCTCACCATAAAATTCAAGAGTCATAATTTGAACAAACAAATAAGCACCATTCTACATGAACCTTGAATTACTTTCATGACTTAATAGGATATAAAAAAAAATTCCCTGTGACAAATATATCCACTAGACTTCTCTGTAGACAAACAAAAAATTCAGGATGCAGACAACTGATTCTCTCTCATATACATTTTTTAACACTGGAAGAACCAAAGTAATAAGGTAAAACCAAAGTAACAATCCATAAAAGTTTATAGATCTTTTATCCTTTAAGTTGTTTATGGAGAAGAGTTTACCTCAGTCCTATATAACTATCAGACCCCAGTAAGGGTGAGCCCTCCACACGTGCACACAGTACTACTGCCTCTATCTGCTACTCTTGTGCACTGAAGCCTGGTGCATGAATGCATTTTCCAGCAAAGCAAGGTGATGAAGTTTCAAAGTGTTCATGTTCATGGCTCTTACTTAAAGACTTCTTGAGTTTATGGTCCTATAAAATTCATTATTAAACATAATATTAAATATTATTAAACTTAATTTTCTCTTTTCTAGACATTTCAGTGATGTTTATTCCGATAAGCTACAGCACTGGGCTGTAATCGTTTGATGGTCTCTTCATCACATCCTCCATCCTACCCCAATACCCGATTCCATTCATTATGTTAATGCCAGGCTCCTTCATTATCCTGCAAGCTCCACAAAGGCTGGGGCCGAGTCTGCTTTGCTTCCCATCGTATCTCCAGTGCCTCACACCATTTCAGGCTTGTAGTAGACGCTTAGTGACATTGGATTGAATGTTCAGTGAATGTTGAAAAGATTAATGTTAAATGAATAAGTCTACTGGGGGAGCAGATAGAACTTTCGGCAAAGAGGAAGTGTTTAAGATTGCCTGGTACAGATAATATTTCTGGCATTTCTGCTCTTATTTTAATTTCTGTCCTGTTGCCTACATACCTTCAACCTAAAAATCTGTCCAGTCTTCTCAAACTTATTTAATCTATGAGATCCAGGTCTCATGAATGAGGCTCTTTAATTCTTTTCTTTAAACTCTCATTTTTATGGCACATTTTTTATGGAAATTAATTCCCTATGTCTCTTCCTAGAATTACAAAGTGTGCCCTAGGTATTTAGAGAACTTTCCTAGGATATCATTTCAAGTGTATTCAAAATGTCACTGAATTCCCCCCGATTTCTGCATCTTGCCAACATCAGCACGGGCAGGCGACTGTGCCGTTGGCTCCACCAGAAGCATTTGTTTTCTGATGCCATTTGTCACATCTTCTGCTTTCTCTAATGGAGAGGTTGCCATTCTCTCCCTATACAGTTGATATACAAGGACAAGTGTTGGGATTTACCTATTTTTCAATGGCCTGAGTCTTAGCTATAATTTTGAAGAAAACTTACTTGAAGGTTTATAGCTATTGGAGGGAATGACATGAGAAAAAGAAAGAAAGAATTATGTCCTATCATTTTCTGCCAAGTCTAAATCCCATCCTGGACAGGTTCCTTGATCACTTTTCTCACTGTAGTTGGGCTCCCCACTCCATACCCTGATAAATCCTTATTAGAACATTCACTCCAGTTTGGGAACACTCTGAGGCTGGTAAAACAAAAATGCCAAAAGCCCCAGTGGTGTATCCTCTGATGCTTGCCCCCGTAGAATTCTTAACCCTCACTTCCAAACCTAGGATTATCTCAGGACCCACAGAGGAACACTCTGGATCTATCATCTCGACAGATATTAATATTGTTAAATTTCAAAACTAAATTTATTCTTATTTATTATCATCTTGTTATACTAAAATTAGATAAATAAGCACTCATTTTATTTGTTCTAGGTCTCTCAAGAAATTTTTATTTTCTTTTGCTGCCAAAGATAAAGTCCTTAACAGTTTTTGAACACACTGTGTATGTTAGGGGGCATAGAAGACATTTCTAAATTATTAATCTTGACACAAACCATGGAATAGGTGTTAGTAATAACTTTTTGCAGAAAAACAGACTCAGAAAGATTAAGCAATGCTCAAGATCACTCTGCTGCTAAAAATTTAGTGCAGAATTAAAATCTGTATCAAATTCAATTCCAAGTTTACATACTTTTCATAATAACAATGTTTCAAGAATGCATCCTTTAATGCAAAAGAAATTTGGCAGCATCTTTCTATATATACTTGTTTTTCTAGTAGAAACAAGAATAATGATCTTGGAATTGAAATATGTTCCAAAGCTGTATCATTTGAACAGTCAATTTTGGGTAGATAACAAATTTTAAGAAGAAAAGCCAAGCTTTAGAAGAATATGTGTGTAGAAAAGTAAAAAAAAAATTCTTAAACAAGATACAGAAAATGCAATTCATAAGAAAATTATTAATTCATTTACTACATTGAAATCTTAAATTTCCACCCAACAAAAGGCATAACAAACAAAAGGAAAGACAAGCCACAGATGGGAAAAGATATTTGTATCACATATAACAGAGGATTAGTATCCAGAATTTAAAATAATTTACTTAAATTAATAAGACAAAGTAAATTCCCAACTTCTTTTCTTGCAAAAAATGGGAAAAGTTTATGAATAGGTAAAAATAGGAAGGGCCAACAAACATGAAAATACACCCACCTCAGTAATAATGAGTGACTTACATATTAAAGCAAACTAAAATATTATTTTGTACATGGTAGACTGGTAACAATTTACAAATAGGACAATACAAACAGTGGTGAGAATTTGGAGAAATAAGAACTTACATTCACTCTTGTTGGGCTTGGAAATGGCACAACCAACATAAAGAGCCATTTGGAAATTTTTAATAAACTCAAAGACGTCCTTGCTTGTGATTCAACAATTTCTTTAGAGAAATTCTCACACATAAGCAAAAGAAGTCATGTATTATCCATTGCAACGTGGGGACAACTTGATGCTCATAAATAAGGTACTAGATATACAGAGTTATGTTGTAGTCACATAATAGAATGCAGTAGTGGAAACAAGTATGCTAATGTTGCATAATTCAACTTGAATGCATCTCTAAAACATTCACTTAAAAAAAGTAAATTATAGAAGTACACATGGGGAAAGACTATTTACATAAATATTTTTAATACCTGAAAGATATATATAGTAAAGTGTGTTTGGATATATGCAAGTGTTTATGTAATACTTATAAGGATTTGAAATGGGAAAGATATCATCGGATTTTAATGGTGTTATATTTTATTTACTTATGGCTATTCATGTATTTACTTATTAAAGGTTATTTATTATATTATTCATTCTAGTTTTCTATAGGCTTAAAATATGCCAAACTAAAATTTAAAACTAAAGTGCAAATACTTAATACTTTTAGCTATTTAATTGTTTTCGTAGAAGTACATTTAAAGGCAAGAAGGGATGATATACTCAAAATTGCAAGTGTTCACATATTGATTTTGTTAAAAATATATGTATACTTGCAGAGAAATAGTAAGATGTGATAATTTGTTGTAAATAGGATGCTGACAAAACAATGAATTTCTCTGTTCCAGTTTAGACTTATACTTTAAATATGCTATTGTGTTTAAGATTGTAAGTTTTCTCTATATCTATGAATGCACATAAATGGGGAAGAAAAGTTCAAGGATCTCAGGTAACTGTCATAAAATGTGTACAATTGGTCCAGAGGAAAAGTGAATCCTCAGACTCTGAGAGTAAGCTACTGAACTGTGAGTTAAAAGTCCAGGTGGTTGGTTCTGTGTACCCTCAATGAATTCCCAACAATAAAAACAAAAAACAAAAAGGTCCATGTTGTTAGGTTGGGCAGAGGGTAAACAGGTGAAACAAGTAACAGGGAAGTGGCTAAGTGCAAAGAGCATGAGCTTAACTGTAGCTAGAAACCAAATTGAAGTTAGGAACCAAACTGTGGCCAGGGACTATTCCCTAGAGGAACCATATACAGTAAGGAGGTCCTGGGGATCTTTAACTGACCTGGGGCTCACCTAATTAGCATAGCATGAATAGAGTTTTCATGAAGGATTCTAGGAAGATGCATGCTTAGTAAGGAAATGGTTATATAACCTAACCTGTTGTGTAACCTTGTTATATATTCCCAACCTGTCAATCACCTCAAAGGTAGAAAACAGCAACCAATTCTGCCAGGAGAAAGGCAGGACAACCTGGGTAGCCTGCAAAAGACAGCATGTGCTCAGACTTTGGGGTCTTTCTCTGCTTAGGAAGAATGACCTGTCTCTCCTTCTGAGACATGCTTTCACTTTGTAGTAAATATGTGTGGTTTCTTGGTGTCTGTGATCACTGTGTCATCAGCTCAATTTGGTACCAGCACTCATTCTTGACTCTGGAAACCAGGGAATTAGAAAAAACATCCAGATAGACCTAATGAGGTTACAGAAGTTTTGCACTAATTAAAAACAAATTCTGGCAACTGAGAATAAAGGAAGACAAAATACTGCGAGTATAAAATTGTAGGTGTAGCCGTATGCAGTGGCTCATGCCTACAATCCTAGCACTTTGGGAGGCCAATGAAGGTGGATTGCTTGAGCTCAGGAGTTGGAAACCAGCCCCAGCAAGAGCAAGAGCAAGAGCAAGAGCAATACCTCTTCTCTACTAAAAATAGAAAAAACTGAGGCAAGATGATCACTTGAATCCAAGAGCTTGAGGTTTGCTGTGAGCTATAACATTAGGACACTCTAGTCAGAGTGCCAGAGTGAGACTCTGTCTCAAATAAATAAACCCAAAAAACATAAACCGGTAGCTGTCAGGATTATTCACTAATCAGTCAAGAAACTCTGCATCATAAGAAGACACTTTACCAGGTGTAAATGAGTGTTTTCAGGGTTTTGCTCTAAGCCAGACAGATTAGGTGCGAACATAAAAACAAATGACTGAAGTTAATCTCTAACTTCAGAAGCTCTTAGGGTAGAGGCAAATAATGATAATGCAATTATATGCATAACACATATTTACATGTGTATACATATGGATATACATCCACACATATACAACATGTGTGTATATTGTCATATAGTTACTTACACATATTTTAATCGTTCTTTCTAAGACTGTTCATAAAAATTCAAGTTTCCTCCTACTCTTTTCACACAAGTGTGCACTGAAAATTTCTTTGCAATGATTATTTTTTGTAAAAAAACCTTGACAAGGTGAATGTTCCAGATGAATGATGGCCCAGCATATTTATGTAATTTTATTAATTTACCTCTTTGAATGGTTGGTCACTCTGAAGAGTCTTCATTCTTTGACTCTTCTGTACCAGCGTTGCCTGTTTTAGACTATTTCCTAGCATTCTACATTAGTCATCCTCTTTGGGTTTCAGTGTGCTTCTTATGATCTGCATGGCATTTTGCCCTTCATCTCTCTTTTTAGCATTGCCAAGGGTTTTTGGTGTCTCAGAGTAGGTGAGAATAGGGTAGTTTGAAAATCCAGCAGATTAGGAAGAGAGTTTATCACTTTTGGAAAGGAGAATGTTACCTGTTGTTTTATCAGTGCTTGGCTAAGTGTAAGCTAAATGCAAAGTTATCCAACATGAACTCAGATAACGATTCCTATTTACAGTGTTTATTGGCAATCTACTTCACTGGGTCATTGTGGGATATAGAATCATATTACCTGAAAAGCCTTTCTAAAGTTAAAATTGCTGTGGGCAGTGATTTGCAAAATGACATCTCTTGATTTCACAATATTCTTACTCTACATATTTTAAAATCTTGGGAAATGGAGTCAGAATATGAAAACTATTCTTTAGAGTAGAAGAAACATAAGCCATTGGTTTTGAGATGAGAATCATATATGTTGTTTTCTCAGGCCATGAGCAAGATAGATATTAGCCCATTATTCCATAAATGGAAAATTGGTGTTTGCTGTTCAGGGAGAAATTTTTAATAAAAAATGCCCTTCATTTAAAGAAGTTAACTTGCTCATTTCTTCTCTCCCACTTCTTCCTAGTCTATATACAAACACATCTTTGTTGGAGACTTTTTTTTTGGTACAGACAGAGTCTCACTTTATCACCCTCGGTAGAGTTCCATGGCATCACACAGCTCACAGCAACCTCCAACTCCTGGGCTTAGGCAATTCTCTTGCCTCAGCCTCCCGAGTAGTTGGGACTACAGGCGCCCACCACAATGCCCGGATATTTTTCTGTTTTGCAGTTTGGGCGAGGCCGGATTTGAACACACCACCTTTGGTGCATGGAGCCGGCACCCTACTTGCTGAGCCACAGGCGCTGCCCCTATTGGAGACTTTTTTATTAAAATGTAACATACATACAGAAAAATGCACAACATGTGAATTTAAAGCTTGATGAATTTTTAAAAGCTGAGTACCACCAATATCCCAGAGTCCTCTACCATCTCATGCCCCTCTGTAGGGAGAATGAGGACTGAAGTCCCCATTCTTGGCAAGGGAAAACACCCCCCAGAAAAGGGGAAAGACAGAGAAATAAGTTAAGCAAGGTGGAATGAAAACAGTTTAGCTAGTTTACTTGAAACTAACAGTTAAATTACTTCTCTGAATGGCTTTTGCTGCTACTGGAAGCCTGGCCTGTAAGGGGTAGAGCTTACAAACACAACACCCCTGCTGCATCTGTAAGCACTCTGAAGAACAATGGCTATAAAAGAAGCTGCTTGCATGAGTTGGGAAGAAACATTAACCGGGTTGACTCCTGCCCAGTCAAGTCAAAGCAAATACCACTTGTGGGGATTTGTAGAATGCCCAGGGCAGAGATCAAGGGAACAGCTCAAGCCCTGAGATATAGGCAGGAGGGCTTGTACCCTAACCATGGAAGGAAACGCCTCCAGGTGGAGAGAAGGGAAAATTCTTCTTTTCCAACAATCAGAGGACAACTGATGCCAATGCGTATGCTCCACAGAGAAACTAGAGGGGTCTAACCTCCGCCAAGGAATCTGTGTGCATGGCCACAAATAGAAGGCTGCCTGCACACAAGGCTCAGGTTTCAGATTTTTCAAGTCTTCCCAGACCCTTAAAGTTAATGATTATAGATAGAATAAAAACTAACAGGCTCACTCAGAGAAACTTCTGATGTTTTTACTCCCTTCCTCAGCTTACCCTTTCAGCTAAATGAGAAAATTGCCTTCAATAAAAGCTGGGTGGAACAGCACACAGGGCCACTCAAGCCCCACAAACTAGCAGTGGCCCCCTGGGTCCCACCTTTGAAAACTCTATTCTGTGGGTTCTCTCTCTCTATTTCTTGCCACTTTCAACTTTATTTTTCCCTAGTCAATAGCCACTGGCTCCACAGGTCTGTAAGGAGCCTCCCCCTGGGTGGGGCCCCAGCATCTTCCACTCCTGCTCTCTGTGCTCTGAAGATGATGACTCTCCTGATCTCCAGGGCCACATTTCAGTTTGGGTTTGAATTGTGTATAAAAGGAATCAAACAGTATATGGTTTTTGTGGCTGGACTCTTTCTGTACTGTGTTTGCAAGACTGATCCATGTTTTGGGGTCTCTGAGATTTTTATCCATGTTGTATTTCATTCCTTTTCATGGCTGTGCAGTGTCCCATTAGGGGAATATACCACATTTATGCCACCTGGGAAGTTTCTAGTTTGGATCTTTTATGAATAGTGCTGTTGTAAGCATTCTTGTGCTGTCGTAAGCATCCTATGTATACATTTATCTTAACCATATAAACCTAGTGTTGATGGAATTTCTTTCTGCAATAGGTTCTTGGTCTTGGAGGTTTGAAGAATGAAGCCACATACCACACAGATCAGTGATAAGATAGGATTTGTTAGATAGAAAGGAATACAGACAGAATGAAAGACACCAGAGCCTCTGGCAGAGAGGTGAGACACAAGTGTGAAGTTGTTGTTCACATAGAACTTAGATTCCAAGAAGGAAAGATAGCAAATAAACCTATAAACAAATATGAATTCACTACAGATATAATCGTGTCAAGAGTTGACTTAGTACTATGAAGTAATATGATGTGGAGTAAGGAGAGAGTGATAATGGAGAGAGTAAACAATGCTATCTCATGTAGTAGTTAGGACCCTGTGGAATGTTTCTCCCACCTGGCCTTCCCACAGTGGTGGCACCCAGCTGGCAACCAAGCAGATGAGAGTTCCACTCCACCTGTTATTCAATTACAGCTGCTGGACACTGTTCTAGTCCACTCACTCATTCAAGGTGTCCAAGGTAGCTCTAGAGAGCAATTTAGCCCCAAATCAAAAAGCTGCTGGACAAGCCTTTCCTATCCCCAGTATTCTGTCTTTGGGCTGGCCAAATGGCCTTTGCCCATTCATAAGCACTTGCCTTCTATACTGATTTTCCTCATGTCTAAACCTCCTCACTGGCTCCTGGAGTCTACCACTGCTTTACTTTGCCCCCAGACTGATGTTCCTGGGTAGGTTCCCCAGCCAGAGGTGGCTAGAGTTTTCTTTCCCTTATCTCACCATGAGTGGAGTAGAAGTAGAAATATGAGGATTTTTGAAAAATAAATTGTCTTCAGGAATTTTGCTCTTGTGCCAAGAACCAAAATCATGCTCCCTCACATCCAGCAACCTCGTTCTCATTGCTGAAATGTTACCAAAGATGTGTAGGATTACTCTGATTTTCCTTCATTAAAGAGCTAAATTTTAAGAGGTGCAGATAGAATAAAAAGTATGGGAAACTCCAAATGCAAAACTATAAAAATGTAATAGGGTAATTATGTGAAAGGATGATAAAGAACACATTCTATTGTTTACACAATAAAAATTAATAGATTAGTATTTCTCTTCTAATGGAGAATTTACAATTTACTAGTCAATCATTTTATAAAGGGAAACTTAATTCATTAAAAACCACTAATTATAATATCAATGGCATAATTGTGCTCTTTGACTGAAAGAAAATAAAACTTTAATTCATTATGACATTCTGAAGTTTCCTTTATCCTGCTGACTTTTTTCCTCTCCTCTTTATTGACTTCGTAAAAAATCATTACACAACTCTGATTTTATATGTGTTTAAGGTTTTAAGTAATATTGAGACCAATCATCAATCTTCCAAATATTTGATTATATTTTAAATCATATTTAGGTCACTCATTTTCTTCTTATTGAAAAATGATTAGGATTCAAATAGGAGTAGGACTGCTCATTCATCACTCAGGGCACCAGAACATAAAATTGCATCACTTAGCAATTCATTTATTTGTTCTTTCATTTCACTCCACACATGTTTAATTGGATGTGACTATGATGCAGGCATGTTTATATACACAGAAGACAGATCACTGTAGAAAAGAGACAAAGTTGTTGTTCACATAGAACTTAGATTCCAAGAAGGAAAGACAGAAAATAAACCTATAAACAAATATGAATGCACTACAGATATAATTGTGTCAAGAGTTGACTTAGTACTATGAAGTAATATGATGTGGAGTAAGGAGAGAGTGATAACGGAGAGGGTAAACAAAGCTATTTCATGTAATAGTTAGGAAAATCTCCTCTA
The DNA here is from genome assembly GCA_963574655.1 of Perodicticus potto. NCBI lineage: Eukaryota > Metazoa > Chordata > Mammalia > Primates > Lorisidae > Perodicticus > Perodicticus potto. The sequence continues at coordinate 14,141 of CAUYRH010154796.1, forward strand.
GTAGGTGACATTTATTCAAGGAGTCATAGGGAAGGAGGGATGGAAATGGATATCCAAGGGAAACACATTCCAGGCAAGTGAAAATACCCTGAGGTAAGAATATGCAAAACATCTTCAAGGAGTAGTAAGAAGGCTGGAAGGACTGGAATAGAATGAGGATTCAGGGAGATAGAGGAGAGAGTGTGAGAGACCTAATATTTCCTTTAAAGATTGCTCTGTTAGCCAGGAGTGGTGGCTCTGGCTTGTAGTCCCGTCTACTCAGGAGGGAGGCTGACGGGGAGGATCCTTTCAGCCCAGGAGTTGGAAACTTCAGTGAGCGATGATGATTCCACTGCTCTCTAGATAGGGCAACAGATCCTAAAGAAGAAAGGAGGAAGGAAAGAAGGAAGGCAGCAAAGATTGCTCTGGTATGAGACTATATAGACTGTAGAAAAGCAAATATAAAAGGCTATCACACACTTGCAAGGTAATTACTGAGAAATAACATCCGTTTGGTGTCACGGATCAGGGCTTAAAAAGGCAGAGAATAAACTTAGAGTGACAAAGAGAAGATATCTAAGATAAGGCTATAGACTTAGCGTGAGCAACCAGAACTGCGTGAAGACCAGGTGTGTTTGTTTGTGCTCTTAAGTGTGTTGGAAAGGGGTAAATTGAAGGAATTCAAACTTTAGTTTCAGAGGACAGAAATTTAAGATGGCAACCTGCTATTAGATGTGAACAAAAGAGATGTGTGAGTCAGGAGTAGCCAAGAAAAGTTGGGACTAAACATATAATCTCAGGAATTTTAAGCATATAATTGATATTTCAGCCCTTGGAATTGGATGAAGTCACCTATGCAATGAGTACAGATGAAGAAGAGATCGTGGAAAATAAAGAGAAATCAGCACAGGGAACAACAAAAAATTTTTTTTCAAAAAAGTGAGAGTCATTTGTTATGCTGAAAACTGTTAATAATTGAAGCAAGATGATTACTGAGAAATGACATTGAACTTTTTAGTGTAAATGACATTAATGACCTTCACAACATTAGTGAGTGAAAAAAATTCTGTGTTTCAGTCAAATACTCTATATAGTCTGACTACCCTTCTGGGTCCTCAGATTTTTGCTCTGCTCATTGTCTTTGAGCTATTTTGCAACTCTTTCTAAAAGGTAGGTAACTATTCTGACTTGTCTGGTAGTAGTGTTAATTGACTTTCTGCGTCCAGTTGGTAGTGATTAAATTGACTATGGAAAAACCTGTTTTGTCTCCATTTGCAATTCATTTCAGCCTTTCTTTACTTATCTAAGGGGAAATTCTTTAACACATGTTCATTTTATATCTCTATGAGAGTCATAATTTTATTTTTATTTTTGGAAAATGACTTTTAACATTAGTTTTGAGGTAATGATGTGGGCAAAAAGACCATTCAAATGGAAAATGGGAAATGGGGTCAAAATAGTTGATTACTGTAAACTAAAAATAAAATCCTAATTTCTTGCTAAGTGAATGGCCCATTTTCGGGCAAGGGGACAACAGAGAAAGCTTTAAACTGAGTTCCTAGCCATGACCGGATGGGAGGCATAAAATACACCTGCACATGTGCATGTTTTCCCTTTTCATAAATATTCATGAGGCCTCCTACAGGTTGTTAAATATGTACATTTGGCCGTCCCACTCAGTGTGAATTCCTGTTCCCATTGTGCCTGGCTGGAAGCAGGTGTTCCTGGCATGTGCAGGGAGCCCTATCTCTCAGCTTGTCAGAATGGCCACCGCAGGCCAAAAACTTTACAAGAAATAAAGTTGTCCTTTGCCAAATAATAAGCCTTGTTATATTTTTTTCAGTTAATATTGGATATTTAGAAAAAGCTTTTATTTGGTAAAGCATGTTGAAAAATCTCAGCACAATTTATTTTTATTTTTTGAATCATGGTAGAAAAAGTAAAAGGGACTCTAGCAGCTTGGTATAAGAAGGCAATTCAGAGAGGTGAGTGAGCCCCAGATCTGCTGAATTGGAGGTGAAGAAAGCAGGGGGCCAGAGCTGAGACAGCATGCCCTGGCATCATGCTGGGATTGGCAAAATCTCAACGGAAAACCTGTCTTTCCTTTAAAATGGAGATATGTGAAATACTTGTCTGTCCTGGATTTGGCTCTAGGCAAGCCAGAATAAAAGCCAAAATTTATCTGCTGAGAATTCCTAACCACAAGCTGGTTCACACCTTGATTGTTTGAAGAACTGAAATAAGGCAGGTGTGTGGAGAAAAGCGAGCACTAAAGGAATCCTGGTCTGACCTAAGATAAGAGTCATCTGTCACCTCCTGTTAGCGTAATGTAGAAGGTTTTACATGATACTTTTCTATTTCATTGGCTAATTCAGCTGAGCGTGTCTCCTGATTCACATTATGTTAAGCCTAAACATGATGCTTTTTTTGCAGTGGATGTATGCAGGTACCAGTAGCTTAAAATTTGCACGTGTCCTCTCCTGCCCCTGGCAATTCCCACCCCACAATAAATGGTTTTCTACCTAATAATGATATTTCCTCGAGTTTTTATTTTGTCATTTGACACTCCAAATAATGTGTTTACCCACATTACACTTGCAAATAAAAATACCAAATTATATTTGCCTATGTAATGTGAAGGAAGAACATTCAAAAAAATGTTCTAATATCATTTTCCTCCCTCCTTCTTGCATTTTTTATCTTCTTTGGAACAAACATATTGTTTGTCTTTGCTGGCATGGACACTTAGTTGAATTCATTATTCCTAGGGAAAGATCACAGAATGAGAAACTAAACTTGAACCAAAATAACTATAAATCTTAGTAAAGATCCTAGAATTTATTTTTAAAATATGCTTAGCTCTTTCTCTGAGCTCTAATCCCATGATAATCCAATTAGAATCTATTCTGATGCTCTTTTAGCATCTCAGAATAACAAAATGTTTGAGGGTCTTTCGACCTTTGGGTTACCACTGAAATGTCTTGATTAAATGACAAGTAATATGGAAATCAGAGAGTCTTGGGTTTTGGTTCCATCTGGAAGCCGAGTGAACTTTGCAAAGGTGACGAACTGAGCCTGGAGTCCCCTTGCTGAGGTTCATTGAGCAGCACCCCGCCTCCCCCACAACTAACCCCAAACCCCTCTCACTTCCTGCAGTGCTGTAAAAGAGGAAGCTGTAGGTTCCAAATGGGACTCTCCAGCTCTCTCTTCCCATCCTGGACTTCTGCAAGATTGTGGCATAATACCTTCAAGGAGTGCCAGGAAGACATATCTTCTGCTGGCCAATTAGCCTTTCTACTCTATGGCATAACCCTCCTCTCAGGTAAAAAAGATGAAGGAGAGAGATGGTTCCTTGAAGTGGTTGTGGGAAAAATGCATCAAGGACAAAATACAAGAAATATCTCCATCAGTTACGAAGAGTCACAACTTTTACTGTATGCGTAGTAATACCATTCACTCATAACCTGAAATACCTGATAAAGGAGGGCAGGCTCCATCAACGTATCATCCAATCTGTGGGTGGCTGAAGGAATTCCCTAAACCTCTGTCAAACGTCTAGACTTTATAATCTTATGGTGTTTTATTTCTGAAATCTGAAACTTGAAGGAGATGGGAAACTTAAATTATATATGTCATCACCCATTTACTTAACAATATGTCCTTCTATACATGCAGAAGCTTCATATTTTCTCACAACCTTTTCAAACCTTTTACACTTGCTATATGCTTTAAAGAAATAAAATCACGTCTTCACTCTCTGGAGCATGTAAGACTGAGATACAAAGACATTGCTGGGAGTAATAGGCAGATGAATGCTGCTTTTGATAAAAAAAAATCAATATAGATATGCTTACTTTTCATAGATGTCTTGTGAATGATTAATTTCTAATTCAATTAAAGATATTATTGGACTAAAAATAATGAGTGATCATTCCTCAGCATATCCACAGGCCACAGAGAGACCACACTTTAATAAACATGTTTTGGGAGGACTAGCCCAGGTTGGGGACTAAAAAACTCTCTCTGCTAATTCTGTCAGGTCTTTGGTTTTCTGAGAATGTATAACTCTCTTGTATTCGGTTGAGAAATTGAAATTTTTCCCCTGTCAATATGTTCTTAACTGAAACTGTGAGTTTGAATGCGTTTGTAAAACTATATTACATTGAAATTTTATTGTTCTCTTTCTTTCAATCTGAGATAAAGATTGGGGAAGTGAGCTAATACAAACCTCTTTTCCATTACGTTTATTATGTGGAGCTTGGAATCTCTAAAACACTTTTCTTATTAAGTGACCATGGAAAACATCTTTTGTGAATTTGGGGGAAAATTACTGAATAAAGGATATGACTGCCTGCTGGCATTCCAGCATTCCCTCCTAAGGACCCTGTATTTCAAACAGTCTCTGTTTTCATAATATAGCTGAGAGCATAATTTCAGTGTTGCATCACTGAAACAATAGTCAATGTTCAACTCTTAGCATTTGGTCGTGAAGGTTTTGTTTTGTTTTGTCTTGTCTGGGTTTTGCATGTGGCATGTGGCGAGGAAAGGGACTAAGCTGGCTTGCTGGATGTTGAAATATATGTACTCTAGCACCACCTACTGGAAGTAGTTCATAGTGTTCCACTTTATCAGAAACCAAAATACTGTCTTCTGCTTCTTTCCCCCCAAACCTTTCATTTATTTTCTCACTTTTAAACTTCCTCATCCTTTTATTTTCTGTTGCTTCATCTGTTAATTTTATGTGTATTTCCCTATTAAAAATTCTCTGGATTTCTCAATATAATTCTTATGCACAGCTACCTAAAAGAACTACTTTTGTGACATGTGGACAAGTTGAGACAAGAAAAAACAGGTCCATGTGTTAGCTCATATGTCTTCACTGTAAAATGATGATTAGTGGCTAATTGAATTTATAATTGTGTTATTTGATAGATTAAACATTAATACTTAATATTACTTTTTCTTATTCTCGAGTTTGAATCCATTGAATCCCAACTCTTCCACTTGTGTGACTGTACAACCTCCCTAAGTCTCTGCTCACCAGATAAAACAGTAATGCCAATAATACATAACTCACAGGAATACTGTGAGAAATGAATGATATGTAATGCACGCAAACAATACCGAGAGCCTCTCATGTGGTATCTCATGCAGTAAATGTGCAATGTTTTCCATTATTATTACCATTCAAGGACAAAGTTCATGCTTTTATTCATCTCTATAGCCTCAGAGTACATAGCAGAAGGTTTATAAATTTTCTACTCTGTCTTATTACTTACCAGAAAATGAACTGTATATAATATAATAGAAAAATATTACAACTGTAACTATAAGCCATACACTCTGGTTAAATGTTATTTCATTCACTAAGTAGAGAATCCAGAATCTTGGTTTTTATTACTAACATTTTAATTAAAATTTGAGCACTTCTCCCCAGTGCTTAGTTTTCTTAAGAGAGTAGTGGTTCCATACCATCTCTAAAATTTCTTTCAGCTCTATTGCCTTTTTTTGTTTTTCCTTTGCTTCAGACAGGGTCTCACACTGTAGCCTGGGGTAGACTGTAGTGACATCATCATAGCTCCCTACAACCTCAAACTCCTGGGCTCAAGTGATCCTCCTGCCTCCACCTCCCAGGTATCTGGGACTATAGGCACCCACCAAGATGCCTGGCTAACTTCTCTATTTTTTGTAGAGATGGAGTCTTGATCTTGCTCAGGAATTTGAGATCAGCTCTATTATCTTTACTATAATTCTGCTGGCCTTATAAATTAAGTATGAGGTTATATAATTCAGCATTCCTACTGGCTGTTACTCAGTTTCTCTTAATTTTAAAATGAAGGAAATAAGTGATAGAATTATATAGAATTAGAACAAGACATATCACAGGTCATCTACCTAACCCCAACTCAGAGTTAGACAGACAAACAAACAATATACACAGAAAGGTGAATTATCTGCCCCAGATCATATCATTAGTTGTAGCTATATTAAGAGTTTAGTCCAGATGATTTGGAAGAGGTGGCAGATTTGGCTTTCGTATTGCTACACTTTTCACGGCCTCTCCTTGGCTATCTGTTGACTGTGGTGATATTTAGCGATAAGGTATGTAGCACTTTTTCTAGACTGAGTTTGCAAACTTCATTGTCTGACCTCATATATTCCTATATTGTCACTTGTGAACTATAGACCTCAGCAAATCTAAAAAGCCTAAGGCCATCAAGTTTATTAGATGTATCTTTAGAAACATTGTGAAATATATAGCATACTGAGGTGATTTTGAAACAGGAAATCCTCCTATTTTCCTTTTAACTTATGTTTAAATTTAAATTACATTGTAGAAAATTTGAAAAGAATAAAGTCAACCATAATTACATGACTCTAAGGATTTATATAGTTTAAAATATTTCTTATTGTTTTTTCTATGCATATATATTGTCACAATCATAGTACGCATAAAATAGTATAATTATTTGATTATGATTTTATTATATGTCACATGGTCTTCATAGTTACCAATACTTACAAATTTATCTAGCAAATGATTGTATTATAATTTACCTTAACAATTACCTAAATTGTTGAGCACTGAATTTTCTTCTTCTGTCTTTCCCTCTTTCTCTCCTCCCCTCCACTCCACTCCCCTACCCTCTCTCCTTCCTTGCCTCCCTCCCTCCCTCCCTTTTTTCTTCCCTTCTTTCTTTTCCTCTTTCCTCTTTCAGAATTTTAAATAATGCATTGCATCCATGGATTTCTTCATGTATTAGGGACTTTCTATCAAATAAACTATCAAAGAGATTATCAAATTACTAATGGCCTCCTACTAGTGCATAGCCTTTAGCCATGCCACTGGTAATATAAAATCATACAAGTTTTGACCTGCTCTTAAAAACAATGGGAATGGTGATGTCTGTTTCACTTATTTTCTTTACTAATATATTTGGATTTATCCTCATTATTTTATTTTGTGTTTGTCCTGCTTTGCTGATGTTCATTCACTCTTCCCGTTTCTTCTTTTAAATTAATAATTATTCTAATTCTATACAGCTTTACCAATTGGTTTAGAAATAACACACCAGTTTTTTTAATTACCTGAACTTAAAATTATTTAAAATTAAGTGAACACACATAACTTAAAAAGTATAAACTAATTAATGCCTCTACTATCCTACAAAACAATACAAGCACTCAAGCCTATAACCCCAATCAATCGTCTCCTGGTTTATAAATCAATATCATCCAGTATTTTAATTCTATTTGGTTTTTCCAGTCCAATTATTTATGGGTTGATATATATTAAATGCTTCCTTAGTTTATAAACAGGTTTTCCAATTTCTTTGTTTTACATTACCCCTTGAACCTTAGTTTTTCTTCTTATGTTCAAAGTTTTTCTGAGTTTTATCCTTCAGAAGTTGTGTTAGTGAGGTTTTTCTGTGTAAGGGCTTTCAATTTTCATTTTCTCAATGTAGTTTTTTTGTTTTTGTTTTTGTTTTTGGTGTTCTCATTTATGACAATTATATCATTGTTCTTTGGTTGAAATTTTCTCCTCCTTTCAGAGAAATTTTATCTTTGAAGTTCTGCAGTTTGATTCTTATCTTTCTCATGTAATTTGCAATCTGTGATATGTGGTGGATCATATGCAATATAGTGGTACACATAGATGGACTTATATGTGTATAACGTAGATACTTCTTAGTGGATATCTAACCCACCTTTCAATGCATGTCTTGCCTTAGATTTCTCTGATATTTGAATCGGAAGACTCATGTTTTATGCAACTTCTGTTGATTTCTAACCCAATATATTGATGATAAAATCTGATAAAATCTTTTACCTACATTGTCTTTTTCCTTAGATATTTCTTGGCTTAATTTATTTTACTTTATTTTACTCTATTATCCATGTCTGTTAACTTCTCTTTTGTGGTTTGTATCCTTTTATCTCTCTGTACTCTGAATAGTTCCTTCAGCTCTACCTCAAAGTGTTCTGACTATATTTAGTCATGTCTAACCTGCTATTTAATCCATCCAATTAATTTTTATTATTAGAGATAATATTTTTCTACTTTTTGACGTTCTTCCTAACTTCTTGCACTCAACCTAATAGCACTCTCAATAACAATTGACACTTCTAAAAAAGGATCCTGTGCCACGAAAACTAGCTCCTGTCATACACTGCCAGAGAATATGGCTTTGTTTATTCCTATTCAATTTGATGATTAGATGATCATGTATTTCTTCCATTTCCCAAATTTTATGACATATATTTACTTTTATAAAAATGTAAGTTTAAAGTGATGTGTGAATTTTTAATTAGAAGCATAAGGCTTATTGAATAAGAAAATAAGAGGGTACCACAGCTCAATTTACAACTGCAAGATGTGGAATCAACCCAAGTGCCAAACAACACTGAATGGATTAATAAACTGTGGTATATATATACCATGGAATGCTATTCTGCCATAAAAAGATGGAGACTACATCTTTTGTATTAACCTGGATAGAACTGGAGAAGATTCTCTTTAGTAAAGTATCACAAGAATGGAAAAGCAAGTATCCAATGTACTCAATACTAATATTAAACCAGTAGATGAAGTAATGCACACCCACATAAGAGAAAAACACAAATTAATTTAAGTGGAAGGGGGAAAGGGGGTGGTGTGCTCCCATCTAATGGGCACAGTGTAAGGGCATATGGCACACTTCCAGGTGAGGGGCACAACTACAACAGGGACAAATACAAACATTTTAATTAACTTGTTTGTAACTTCACATTAATCTAAAATTTTAAAAAGGCTTGAATACATCTATTTCTTAGTCCTGAAATCAAACATTAAAAGCCAACATTTAAAATGCTTAGTTCCAAGTTTATTAGAAAGCGATATAGTTAAAACGTGTTGGGCACGCACTCTTAACCAGGTATAATTATGATCCTTCCATATATTATTTTATAATCATGTATTATGTATGTACATCTTCACCCTTATTTTGAAATGAGAATATTGTGGCAAAAATGGGTTAATTACCTCATCTGCAGCACATAATTATGAAGTGATGGCAGTAGTTTCAGAATGCACATTTTGGATTTAGTTTGCATGTGTTTTTATTCCTGTGACATTATAACTTTTAGGTATTTTACAGTTAGGAAAATTGAAATCAAGTTTCAGTCAACAATAGATATTATTTGGACAGTTCTCAAAGATCTTTCAAGTATTGTTTGAATAATCCTGTTTTGATTGGGAGTTTTTGTGTTTGTTTTATTACTGTTATTCTCCGTTTGCCCACTGGCTGTTTGTCATGCAATAGACAGGAAAAAAAGGATAAAAATAAACATGAGAAACTTTGCTTTTTTTTCTTTCCCTCAACTTTGGCCACATATACAAATGTCAGAAAGACTCTTTGTGATGATTACGAGAGTAGGAGGGATGAGAGGCGCAGGGAGTCATCTGAACAGATCTGTAGGATCGACAAGCCAATATTCTGTGTGTGTGTGTGTGTGTTTTAATTAAATCATAGCTGTGTACATTAATGCAATTATGGGTACAATGTGCTGGTTTTATATATCATTTGAAATATTTTCATCAAACTGGTTAACACAGCCTTCACTGCATTTTCTTAATTATTGTGTTAAGACATTTATATTCTACACTGGAGGGAGGGTAACTGGTGGGAACACAACTACGAAGCCAACATTCTTATCACTCCACCATAGTGGAGTGTTTTAGTTTTGGATAAGCAATTCTGATTGATTTTTCAAAGGGTCTGATGTATTCATGGCTTCACATTGTTGATTTAATTGAATTGTTTTTAAGCAGAGAGATTAGATCTTGGTAATGAAATTTTAAACTGTTTTGCATTTCATTTTTTGTTAGTATTATATTGTAAATGCAAAACAAATTCTAAAATCAATCATAAGTGTTTATTTGTGAAATACTTTGTTCAATAATTTATATAACCATTTTGTCTCATTAATGTAAATAGTACAGAATTTCCTAGAAATGCTTTAATTTGGATTTCTGACTTTCTATTTTTCTCCTTGGGATACAGCTTTCTTTGGTAAAATATTTTTAGAATGAAAAAAGAAAGAGACATCTTTCCTGTTCATGCATCTAGCAGAAAATAATAAAATAACATTTATTTTAGTTTTGAAGACTTCAAAAAATTAAATTTAAAAAAGAAGATTCCTGGATTGTCATTAGAAAATTGGGTCTGAAATTACAAATAGTGTTTTTAATTTCTGATATTTTGTGTTGCAATGATAAAACCTTCTTCACTTCATTATATCTCATCCCTCATACACTCATCACTTCCCAAGAGAAGTCAGTTTTTAGTAATTTAGGTAATTTCTAAGAGTTAAGTCATTGAGAAGCTATTAACTGAGTTGAAATGATTCTACTATTTTTTTCCTGAAACTCTACCTTGGTGCCAGATAATTTTGGAGGCTCTTATCTCTTTTTCTTTCCTACACAAAGAATTTGAAGTTTATCCCCAAACTAGGAGCAGAACCAGGTAGGGAGGGACTAAGCAGGAGCATGGTAAAATCCCAAAATCTAAAATTAAGGCCTAACAAAGCATTTACAATTGTTTGGATGGATTAGAGAAGCCATTTCCAAATCTCTACCATGTGCAGAATTTGATTAAGATAAATGGCACATGTATCTCTTGGATCTGATGGGGACTGACTAGACATGCTTTAGGATTTTATGTCTGTGCTTAACCAGGTGATAGTAAGGATTTTGTTTTTGGACTAACCCATCTTACACCATTCCAAATTAAGAGGAGTGTGGCTTGGTTCACATTTAATATTGAGAAAGAAAAAGAAAAAGAAACTTCTTTATTGGTTCCCTTCCAGTCTTCTTTTAGCTCCTCTGTTTTATTTTCTGCAGCACATGGTTCCTCTAGTACGAGTGCTGTCTCTTGATATTTGTCCCATTCTGAAGCAGCCAATATTATTTATGTAGGACATGCCTAAGAGTAAATTTTAACTAATGTTAATAACTTTCAGATGACAATCCAAAAGAAACAAATGCCCAAATCAAATTATTTTAATATTACAAATCATTATTACGATAGCTAGCAAATTACTCATACTTTTTTTAATGCCTTTTCTTTAAGTGGTTACTTTGAAATAATTAAAGTGCACCTCCTTAAGGCAGGATAAGGCTACCTGCAGCTTGATCCTTCCAGGGCAGTGGAAATTCAACCCTTTCTTGATTTGCAAAATTACCTTTCTATTTTGTGCAGTTCAGAAATATAGTCATTCAAGTTGAGAAAAGCAGTAGAGAGAGCAGGGTAAACCAACCTGAGTAAGTTCAATATATTGCCTTGTTTGGTAGGCAGACTTGTAATGTCATTTCCAAAATACCTGACCCTTAGTATATATGCCCTTTACAACCTCCTCTTCTTGAGTGAGGGCAAGACTGTAAAATATGTGGACTGTAGCTCTCATGATTTGAATTTTATGGTGAAAGAATTTTTAAGATGTAACTAAGGTCCCTAATCAGTTTTGTTTTGTTTTTTAAGATATGGGGTCTTGCTCTGTCATCCAGTCTGGACTGCAGTGGCACAATCATAGCTCAGTGTAACCTCAAACTCCTGAGGTCAAGTGATCCTCTCACCTCAGCCTCTGGAATAGCTGTGACTACAGGTATGTCCCACAAAAGCCAGATAATTTTTAATTATTTTTTGTGGAGTTTGTGGGGGGCTAGTGTCTTGCTATGTTGCTCAGGTTGGTCTTGAACTCCTGGCCTCAAACAGTTATTTGCCTTGGCTTCTCAAAGAGCTTAGAATACAGTCATGCTGATTGTGAGTTAATTAAAAGGGAAATTATACAGGGTAGATCTGGCCCACTAGGTGAGTCCTTTAAAAGGGGAACTGGGGACTTCTTTGAGGTCAGAGAAATTCTCATACTGACCTTACCAGGTTGTGCAAGGGCCATGTGGCAAGTAGCTGTAAGTAGCCTCTAATAGTTGAGCTCTGTTCCCAGCTGACAGCCAGTGAAAAAATGGAAATGGAAGAATTCTTCCCCATTTCTACAAAGTCTCACTCCACTCACAAGGAACTAATTTCTGCCAACAACCACATGAACTTGGAAGAGTATCCCAAGCTCTAGAAAGGTATGCAACCTGCCAACGCTTTAGTCAAGCATTATTAGAGTCTGAGGAGAGGATCAAACTAGATTGGACCTAGACTCACAGAAACTGGGACATTAGGAGTGTGTTGTTGTAAGTTATTGAGTTTGTGGTAATTTATTATGAAGCAATTGAAAATAATATGCCTTGTAGTATAATTTAATTTTAAAAATCAAGGCTATGTTCAGCTAGCCTTGCCATCAATATGAGGATACAGATGATTGGGTTACATAGTTTGTGTTTGTTAGCTAAGTCCACGTTGTTGTTGTGTAAGGCTTTATGGCACACCTGGCCATAAACCCTTACATTATGCCTGTTAGGTGAGAGCACGCCAATCTCCCTCCTTCCTCGCCTCTCCTCCCTCTCTCCTCCCTCCCTTGCCTCTCCCTCTACTTGAGTTTAATTGTGTTTTTCTCTGTGTGGGCGTATATTTGTTTTTCTCTTGTGTGGACGTATATTTGTTCTGCTGATTTCATATTAGTATTGAGTACATTGGATACTTGCTTTTCATTCTTGCGATACTTTACTAAGTAGAATGTTCTCCAAGTCCTTCCAGGTTAATTCAAAAGACAAACTCTCCATATTTTCAAGGCTAAATAGTATTCAATGGCATACATATGCTGCAGTTTATTAATCCATTCATGGGTTGACAGGCACTTGGGCTGATTCCACATCTTGGTGCTTGTAAATTGAGCTGTGATAAACAATCTAGTGCAAATGTCCTTATGGTAAAATAATTTTTTTCTTCTAGGTTGATAATATTTTTTCTTCTAGTAATGATATTACAAGATCAAATAGAAGGTCTATTTTTAGTTCTTTTAGTTCCATACTTATTTCCAAAGAGCTTGTGTTAGTTCGCAATCACACCAACAGTGTAAAAGTGTTCTCTTTTCTCTACACTCTCACCAACATCTGTAGCTTTGCATAATTTTTTTTTTATGTAAGTTCAATTAAGTTTGTATATGTTTGATGAGAGCAGACATACTGATTATTTGTTTAACTTCTATACTTTGGGTGCTTAAAACAGTGTGTGGGAGTTAAAAATAAGTCCATTCAAGAAACTCACCATCTAAGTATTTACCAAGATAAATAAAAACGTGTTTATGCAAAGATATGTTCACATATATCCTTAACACTTTGTTCATAATAGCTTAAAACTAGAAATGGGAAAATTATCTTTAAAAAAGGTGAATAGTGAAAAACAAATTGCACTAAACAATAGAGAGAAATGAACTAATGAGGTACAAAACTGTTGATAGATCTTCAAAATATGATAGGCCAAAGAAAAAGAGAAAAACAAGGCACAAAATAACACCAATTGGATAATATATTTATATGAAGTTCAATTTATAAGCCTAATGTATCATAGAATGTAGATCAATGGTTGCCTAGAGGAGAGTGTGAGCATAAAGAATGTTTCAGAGTGTTTCAGGATAAAATGTATTATATCTTGATTGTGATGGTGATTACACAGAGTGTATAAATTTATCAAAACTCACTGAACTATACATTTAAAGTTTTATTTTAGAGCAGCAGTTCTCAACCCGTTGGTCATGATCCCTTTGGGGATTGAATGACCCTTTCACAGGGGTCACCTAAATACATGATGCATATCAGATATTTACATTATGATTCAGAACAGTAGCAAAATTATAGTTATGAAGTAGCAACAAAAATAATTTTATGGTTGGGTGTCACCACAACATGAGGAACTGTTTTATCATTGTATTTTTTTTTTAAATATATATATATAATGATAAAACAGTTCCTCAAGTTGAGGAACTGTTTTAAAGGGTTGCAGCATTAGGAAGGTTGAGAGCCACTGTTTTAGAGGATGTAAATATACCTTCAAAAAGCTGGTTAACAACAGTAGTACCTGGTGCATAGTAAAACATTCAATAAATACTTATGAATGAGCAAAACTTTCAATCAGTTTTATTCTTTAAATAATTTATAACTTTAGCAAAAATATGTTTTCCATAATAGTCCAAAGGATGTATATGTAGACAGAAAGTCAGAAAATACATATTATTGATTTGAAATGCAAAATGAATGTCATGAATTACTTATCATTACTTATCTTACATATCTGTGACATTGGGTTATCTGCAATAATTAATTTGGGAAGTTTTCCATTTATAATGCAATCCAGTGTTATTTTCTGTAGGTCTCACTGATTCCAATGAGTCTTGGTCCTTATAGGCTTTCTGAAAAGATCAACCACAAAATGATTTAAATAGTTTAGAAAATTACAAAGACATTAAGTATCATAATGATTGCATTTGGATAGTGGAGTTAGTGCAATGCATTCTCAGTAACAGATAGTAGACCAAAGAAAATGACTTGAAAATCTTTTGGTTCCATCCTTCCTTAGGAAATAATACTTTCATGTCTTTAAATATACAAAGTGATTGTTTTAGTACTTATAAGTTTAAAATGCAAGATTTTTAAAAATAAATTCACAATATTGACAAAGTTGATATTACATAGAATTAAAATAAGCATATTAGGATATCTTGCAGAAAAATTGGCAATGAGTATCAAAAGGCAGAGGTGTTCTCAAACTCTGATCCCTCCCCTTGTTTTGTTTTCAGATATTCCATGAGATTATCTTATGCAAATCTCTAATAAAGTAGGGTCAGTTAAAAGCTATGACTCTACATTGCAAATAATAATTTTATTACCTAGAGAGTGATGAAAAATATAAATACAAGAATTGCCTTTCCACCAGTTCATTAACTCTTCAAAGTACCTTTCAAGATCCTCTGGTATATCTGTAAAAAGTGGCTGATAGGACGAAATGTTTGCTCGTGTGTAAGTATCTGCTTTCTAGTCCTCAAACATCTCAGCATCAGTCTCTGAGAGCAGTTGATGGATTCTTTGACGTGCAGCTGGAATATCACAGTACATAGTGTGGACGTGATAAAAAATTAAGATTATGTTATTTGACTGGCAGAAACTATGAACTCTCTCCTGGCCACTATTCAACTATTCTTTTCCACCATTAGAGATATTTAGACAAAGATTAAATGACCAGTAGGCTGAGAAGTTATGAGAAGAATTCAAGTACTAAGAGTCATTGGATTTAATTTCATTTGAACTTCATTGTGGCTTGAGATTCTATAATCTGTGACTTTCAGAATGCATTTTTATTCTCTCCCAACTAAATGTGCATGTAACGCTAATTTCATTTTATATTACATAACATTTTAATGTTGGCTCGTAAAGTTTTAAATAAATCCAAGAGGGTGAGCTAGGACCATGCTTGTTTAGTGCTGTAACCTGGGTTATGTGCCTCTTGGTGTTTTGGAAACACCAAACTTGAAGAAACTCACCCCGTGCAGCTTCAGGGAAATGCTGTGTGTTCCTCTGATTTAATTATGCATTGTTATAACCCAGTTTTCATTTATAATTTTTTAGCAAAATATTTATGTTTTGTAAGTAGTCAATCTTTTTTAAAATTTCAATTTTTTGTAGGCTATAAAAAAATTTGTATTATATGCTAAAAATGCCCTCCATTGTCTGTTATCACACAGTAAATAATTTTGAAAAAACATATAAACATATTATGTTTTCACAAATAATTCAACAATTTTATTTTAAGATACACCTACTTGAGATTTTCTAAATAAATGACATTTATTCCATGGATGGTTTTTTAAGCTCCAACCATTTAAATCATTTAGGCTTTAGACCTCACCACTCTATGCTTAGGTAATTAGAGTTAAAAATGCTAACTATGAAAATAAACTTGACCAGTAACTAGACATTAACATGGCCAACTTTAAAAATATTGCCAGAGACAGAGGGAGAACAAAAGAAGGAAAAAAAGAAAGAAACGGAAAACAAAAGGGCATAAAAATTGAAATTGAATCATGACATTTAAGTGTTTATTAAGTCTTTATTGTTCATAATAACAATAGTATACTTTACAAATACTTTTTATATAAAGTTGACAATAGCCATCAAAATTATAGTATCTGTTTTTAATAGACTTTCAAGATTGAAGATATAAATCTGTCAACATTCTCATATTTTTAGCTTTTAGCATCTGCAAAATAATTAGCTCCTTTAATTAAAGGCCTATGAGGGAAATACCGTGCAGCCCACACAGAAATCAAGCCTATGAATATCTCAGTGTTTTAATCACCTGCTCTCTAAATACGAACTGCAGTCTTGATGTTGAAAAGCACAAGAAAAAATCTGCATTAAAATTAGTTTGCCTTTGACCTTGCTGCTAATCAACTTTTCCAATAAATACATTATTACATTAATAATGCTTTCCTCCTATGAAAGATAAAGAAAACATATATTCTTGATTGTTTTTCTTGCTATAAATTGAATTTGCATTTGCAAAGGCAAGTATAGACTGTCTACAGACCAGTTAAATATTTTATTATGATCCCCGTTTATTCTGAAGAGATAGAATGAAGTAAGACGTCCTAGAAATACATCTGATGGGAAGTTCAGGAACCCTGGTTCAGTATTTATTAGTTGCATGACTGCAGTTTACTGTTTTCCTTGAGCTGAAGAAGAGGATTGGACCATATCAGCATTTTGGAACTGTGCCCTTTAGAGCTTAGTTTCCGGTAGGGGTTTTAAGCACTTGTCTCCTCTAGAGCCCCTTTTGCTCTGTCTCAGCATCAAGGCACCTCATTTATTAACTAAAATGTTCCCCAGGAATAGTCAATGTTAACTTAACACAGTAGAACCTCTATAAGGTGACCACCCAAGAGATTTTAACAAATTGGTCAAAATATGACAGAGGTTAACATAAGGAACTTCCACTGAGTATACATGGTCTGGTCTATGAAAATTAGGTCAACTGAAGGAGGTGATCAATGTAGGGATGTGGTCAACTATGGAGACTCTACTGTATTTATATGTAATGCTTATTTCAGCACATACATATGTAAAATTAGTTTAGGTTCTGGAGTTTTTGCTGTTAAAGTACTACTCAAAATTCTTATGAAAATAATAATGTCTTACTTCTTTGAACATATTATTCCTCTGTTGTTTTTCTCTAAGATTTGGTCTGATTATTACCACTCAAGTTACAACTAAGCTTTGTCTTAGTTGTAACCAGTGATTCCGTAGAACTCTCAAGTTGCAATATACGTGTCTGGTTATCTCCTACAAAAGTCGGAGAGAATATTCTCCACTTCTAAAGATAAAGCGTCTACAGTTTTAAAGATCCTCAAGTTGTGGTATAATATGAAACTAGTGAGTTATCTATCTAGAGAATTGTTTTACTAAAATATCCAGAACCTACATCTCTATATTAATGAAATGATATTTTAAAGGTCTTTGGGAAAAAACATAGACCTATAAAAGAAAATGACTTATAAGCATTTGAATATCCATGAAATAAAGGCCTTCAAATATGTGTTCTTTCTTACTATCAAACAACACGATGCTTTCACTTATTTATGTACTGCTTTTTTATTACAAACTCAGACACCATAAGGATATTTACTTGAAAGATGACCAAATTAGTGATATTTTAGTTATTCTAAAGCCATGAAAAGTATTACATTTCCATGCTTATTTGTATTCCCTTGTTCTCCTCCTATATCCAACTCTCAGGACAGCATCTTCCCTGGGGACACTGGTGCATTTGGATGGCCATATGCACATTTTAAAATTTTCTGGAATTTTTCCAGCTCTGCTACGATTTCTTGCAGTTCTTTAATAGCTGAAATAAGAAAAAGAATAAGAAAGAACCTAATAAGAAATTGTCATAAAAAAATCACTGCGGATAATATTTTATGAAAGAAAAATTCTAGAGCTCAGTGCAAATCTTAGCATTGATCTAATGTGCATGTTATTCATTGACTTATTCAATTTTTCACTCATTCATTCAAAACATACTGAATATTTACTACATCATGAACCTTTAGTTTAGCACTGAAATGTAACGATGAACAAGACAGCCAGAGTAGGCCTGAGCAAGTGTACATTCTAGTGAAGGAGAAGAGCAGCAAACAACTAAGAAATGCATAAAGATCATCATAAAAGGTTAAAATAAAGATCAGTGAAGAAGTAGGGTCCTGTGGTCATGAATTAATGAAAAGGCTTGATTAGATAAGACTGGTGGAAGATTTTTCTGAGCAAGAACAACTTTTGAAGTGAATATTGAAGACTGAAAAAAGTTAACCACACTAAAAATAGATAAGTGTGAACAATAAGGATTTAGACAAGGAAACAGAAAGTTAAACGACCCTGAAACAAGAGAAAATATGGTCTGGAAACTTAACATGAACTAGTGGGACAGGATCCCAGTGAGTAAGGAAGACAGAGCCCCCGCAGCATGACAGCGCCTGGCTCAGGCATTTCAGCACCTTGTAGGAAATACTAATAGTAACAAATCTGGGTTTTATCTAATGTCCATTAAAAGCCATTGAAGGAGTATTAAAATCTCCAGCTACTATGGAGCTGGAGGAAATTGAGTTACTCAGATGAAAATAGTTAAGATTGTATACGAAACCAGCACATTGTACCCCTTGATTGCACTATTGTACACAGCTATGATTTAATACTAAAGACAATAAAATAAAAAAAAAATAAAAAAACTAAATATCAAAAGGGTGGGGAAAAAAAAGCCATTGAAGGAGTTTAAGCAAGTCTTATGCAGATGTCTGTGGCTGCTGAAGGATAAATGAACTGAGATTGAGTTGTGAAAAGGCAGGAAATGGGAGTGCATTGGAAAGCCAAGCAGCGACTACAGAGGATGGTGACTCAGGTCAGAGTATGGGATATGGAAATGGGTGAATTTTGGTTATATTTTTGAGATAGAATTAATTGAACTTACTCTTGTTCTCCAAATGAAAGAGAAGTCAAGAATAAATGACCCCCAAATATTTGGCTTAGCACATAATATCTGTACTCTAAATGAATAAATTAAATTCTACCTCAAAACAATAAAATGGTAATCATATCTGAAGGACCAGTTACAATATTTTTTTTCTGATTTATCTTTCCATAATGGGATATTATGACATCTTTTCCTGAGTTTCTGAATCTTCACAAAGAAAATACGTATGGAAACAGAACATATGAGAATTATACAACTATTTGTGTTTATTGGACATTTATTGCATTTATAAACTATCCTTATTCTTATCAAAGTCTTTCATTAAATTACATATGTATATGTATATACGATTATATATGTATATGTATATATAATTATATGTATATACAATTTACACTCCCTAGAACCTGCAACATTTTAAAGTGTAAAATAAAGTGAATTCTTGCAGGCATATACATACGGAGACCCATAAATAGGATACCAAAAATAGGATATGAAATATTTTCATCACCCTCAAAGTTTCTTTGTGTTTCTTTGCACACTAAAAGCCCCACAAGAAAATATTACATATGTATTTATATACATATATGTATTCTACATATATAGTTGTATGTATACACATATTTTTTAATTAATACTTTGAATTTATTTAGATATTTATCATATGTGATGCTTTTCCTTCCTTCCTTAATACATGAATTTTTCTGTGGTATTGAATTTTCCTTCATCCTCAGAACTCCCTTCCTCATTTGCTATTGTGCACGTGCAAATGATGTCTTCCTTCAGTTTTCTATTATCTGAAGATGTGTCTATTTTATCTTCAGTCTTAAAATATGTTATTTCTGGGTATAGAATTCTAGGCTGCCAATTATTTTTCTCTTTCACTACTTTAAAGTTGTTTTCCACCGTTTTCTGGTCTCTACAATTTATAAATACAGAGTGTCCATAGAGTTCATGTGTAATTTAAAATAGACGACTATTTTTAAATTGCATACAAACTTTATAGACTCTCTGTATTACTAAAGGTTTTTCCATGGACTTGAATTTTATTCTCTTCTATATGAAGTATTGTTTTTCTTTGGCCTGCTTGCCTTTATAATTTTCTCTTTATCTCTGGTTTTCAGCTTTCTGTAGGTGATAAGCTCAGGTGTGACTTGCTTCATATTTACTCTAACAGGTTGTGCCAACTTTCTTGAATCTGTAAAATTTTGAGTTTCATGGAACTTGAGAAGTTAAGCCAGTAGTTCTTCACATTTTTCTACATCTTCTCTCTGCCTTCTTTTTTCTGAGAGTCTGACTATAAATATTAGAATATTAGAATTTTTCATACATTCATAAGTTTTTCATATATTCTCTTGGGGCCCTATTTATTATTTTTTAATCTCTTTTTCTCCCTCTTAATTGATATATGATAGTTGTACATATTTTTTTCTTCCCTTTTCAAGATTGAGTAAGTTCTATTAATCCATATTCAAGATTATTAATTCTTTTTATGTCATCTTCATTCTTCTACTGCTGCTACAAGCTGCTAGCTGGTTTTTTTTCCTAAATTTTAGAGATTGTGTTGTTTTAGTTATAAAATGTCTACTTGGTTGTCTTTCATATTTTGTTTCTTGGGTGTGATTTTTATTTTTTGTTATGAGCACTTAAAAGAACGAAATCCTTAAACATGGCTATAGAAACTTCTTTAAAACCCTTACCTGATGACTTCAACATCTGACTCATCTCAAAATTGGCCTTTGCTGATTATTTTTTTTCCCTTGAGAATGATTTGTTTTTCTGGTTCTTTATATTATGTCCCATCTATTATGAATATTTTGTCTTGGAGACTCTAGAATCTGTTATATTTCTTTGAGGAGTTTTGACTTTTTGTACTTTAATGGGCAATTAACTTGATTTATATTAAATTGCAATATGTGACAGCTTGAAATTCCTTTCTGCTCTCTGGACCTTAACTGGGGTGTCTGAAGTCCGTCTTAAATATTCTTGGCTCAGGGATCTCTTGGGGGGAAAGTTCCAACACAGAATTTGGAGTTGTGCTTCTCTTGCTCTTGCCTTTCCTGAATCCCCTCTTCACTTGCCATGATTGCTCTGGACTCTATTCACTGGTTTCTTAGACTGTTTTCCCTTCCCTTCCCTTCCCTTCCCTTCCCTTCCCTTCCCTTCCTTTCTCTTCTCCTCTTCTCTTTCCCCTTCTCTTCTCTTTCCCTTCCCTTCCCTTTTCTTTCCCCTTCCCTTTCCTTTTCCTTTCCTTCCTTTCCCTTCCCTTCCCTTTCCTCTCTTTATCCTCCTCCTCTCCTCTCCTCTCCTGTCTTGTCTTGTCTTGTCTTGTCTTGTCTTCTCTTCCCTTCTCTTCTCTTTCAACAGAGCTTCTCTCTCTCTCTCTCTCTCTCTCTCTCTCCATACACACACACACACACACACACACATATATATATATATATATATATCTAGGCTAGAGTGGCGCCAACCTAGCTTAAAGCAGCCTCAAATTCCTAGGCTCAAGTGATCCTCCTGCCTCATCCTCCTGAGTAGTTGGGACTATAGGCACGTGCCACCCATGCCAAGCTATTTTTAGTAGAGATGGAATATGGCTTTTGCTCAGGCTTATCTCAAACTCCTAACTCTAGGGATCTTCCAGCACGAGCCACCACACCTGGCCTGGACTGGGGCTTTCATTATAGATTTAGCTGCCCAGTGCCATGCAACAAAGAGTGTCTTCCTCAGGTCTAAGCTGCAAAATTGGAAAACTCATACTGGTTTCTTACTGCAATTTTTAACTCCTCTTCAAGATCTGCTTGCTTTCATTTATTCTCCAAAGAATAATGTTCTCTCAAATAGACATTTTTGTATCTTATTCAGCATTTACAGTTGTGATCCACAGGAAGATTGGCGTGATAGGGGCTTACTGTGCTATACTAGAGCCGCTAAAGGTCTTTAGTTCCTAGTGTTTCTGATGAGCTTAATAGTAAAGCAAGCCGTGTGTGTATGTGTGTCTGTGTGCATAAGTGTTTGCTAAGGAGTAGTTTATCAAATAGAGGTAATTCAACATGTTTCTAAATGCTAATTGAGGAAAACACTGCTCTGTTGCTCAAGGTTAGCTGAGTGTGATTTTATATCTATAGAGAGAAGTCTATATCTAAAGACAGACTACTAGAAATACCAAGATGGTTACATTTTGTGGAGAATTAATAAAACTTCAGCATTGGGGAAAAGAATTACTTACTCAGAGAATGATGAATACGTAGAAAATTCATTTTTTGAGTAAAAGTTTCCAGAAGCCAGGTTTGCAATATACATAGTTCAAAATATGAGGTAATAGCATGTCACCATTTTTTTAAACAAAATTATCTTAATTCTTTTCCAAGCTAAATTTGAGAAGGTAAAATTAAGCTACATTGACATTTATTTCAATAACTAATAGATAACTAAATGTTTTTCGAGGATTATTGATATGGCTGCTTTTAAATCATCTAATTTATGTTTGACACTTGTTAGAGTCTGTTTCGTGTGATTCATTTCTTTTCTGCCCTTTACATCAGTGATGTGTTCCTCTGGTCCTGCTCTCGCTTCTCTTATCTACCTGACCACCTTACCTTTGTACAGGTTTAAATTAATAGTAATCCCAAATCTGTACCTGCAGAGTCCCAAACCCACAAAGCCAATTTCCGTTGTGTTGTGATGTCCCACCAGTAGATCACATTCTCCCGTCCCACGCTCTTCATCTGCTCTTTTCCTCACACCTCCTTTTCCTCCTGTGTTTCTCCCACATTCCCAGTAGAACGACCCGTCACCTGGTGATCAACACAACATTATCATCGTGCCCTTTCTTTCTGTCATCCCTTAATGGTGACATTGGGTATAGATGGAGATAAGGAAGAAGCAAATCTTATTCTTTACTATGTCTCAAATGTGCCTATTATGGAATAAATTGTACCCTACCCCTAAAATTTATATGTTGAAGCCTTAATCCTTATGTGACTTTGTTTGGAAATAGAGTCTTTAAGGAGGTAATTAAGGTTAAATGAAGCCTTAAGAAAGAGACCTGAACCCATAGGACCAGTATCCTTGTAATGAGAGAAAGAGACACCAGAAACCCCCACATAGAGAAAAGGCCATATCAGGATATGGTGGAAAGGCAGTCACCTGCAAGCCTAGGAGAGAAAGGAGGCTCAGGGGAAAACAAACTTGCTAACAATTTGGCCTTGTACTTCTAGCCCTCAGCACAGTGCGGCATTGACCCCAGCCAGTCTGTGGTATTTTGTTAGGGTGGCCCTAGAAGACTCAGTGGCTAATCTATTGCCTAAAATTTAGCAGACCTTACTCTGTTGTAACAGTGATTAAGAAATAGTTTTCGTTAGAGCAAAGGGAAGAGAAGGAAATAAAGAACAACCAGGCATCTTGTGAATATCTTCTCTCAGGGGCATTCAATTTAATGAAGAATTAGTAAACACATTGTGTGTGTGTATATATATATATATATATATATATATATATATATATATATATTTTTTTTTTTGAGAATCAGGCTAGATTGAAGAGTATAAAAAGACTAGGGTAAAAACACCCTTTCAGCTAGATTGAAGAGTATAAAAAGACTGGGGTAAAAACACCCTGTCTCAACCCATGAAAAACAAACCTCATATCTAGTAGGTGAAACAGTCAATTATAAACTACAAAATAGTGGAAGAAATACAGTAACAGAAACAGGTATAAGGAAGAGGGATTGTACACAAAAATGAGTGACTAGCTCTGCTGGAGTTTTCTAGGGAAGGCTCCTTGGAGGAGATGATATTTGGTTTGGATTTTAAAAATGATTAAAGAGTTCTTTGTGTGGAAATGAGGGCCACTCGAGGCATAGCAGTCTCACAGATATCAAAGGATTTTGGAGAAACCTTCGTCTACTAGTGATGGACCATAACTTTTCATGCAGTGTGTATTTGTCCGTGTGAGTACGTGTGTGTGTGGGGGGATATATTTTATTTTACAGAAAACACAAGGAAAGGAATGCTTTGTTGCATTTGAAAGGAATGCGCTTGAATGAAATGTTCTGTGACACAAGTGAATCCACGTAGTACCACTCAGATTTCATTATGTGATCAGTGACATGAAAGACTGACCATACTGTTTGTTCACTTTTCTCTCCCATCTTTACTTGAAGTAAAACATTGTAAAAAACTTTTTATTGAAAAATATATTTTTGAATAAAACACTGGGGGTGTTCTCTTTCCTACTTGGAAGCATACTGCAGAAACAAGTCTATTTCATTCCAGTGGAATGTCTGACTCTGAAAATTACATATTCTTTCCAAAGTATGATTAAAAGAGAGAAGAGAAAGATGGACAAATCTTAAACATTTTACTTTTGTATTTACTAAATCGACACTCACACAATAAGTATAATTACATAGGTTTGAATAATAATCCTCACAAAATGAAAGACAAGTGATATTAACCAGCAGTAATTGCTAGGAGCAAATTGAGTCATTACTAATATAAATATTATAAGCAGAGATTAATGATGGGTACAATTTTTGTGATTATGAAAGAGTAAACTAGGAGAGAATGAGAGCAGTCATGATCTCTGGGTGCAACTTATGAAACATTTTGGGTAACTCTCATGTTCCAGTAAGTCCACCTCTTATAATGAGTTTTAATTAAAAAAAAATTAAAAATTAACTAGCTTCATTATATTTGTGGTTCTTTGTTTTCAAAAAGATAATTTTTATTCATTTTAAACAAATTACAAATTGGTCATTATGTTTTTATGGGTAAGTGGAAAATTTCTAATAATAAGCTCTTTTAGTTAGGATTACAGTGAGCAAATTTATAGGGCATTCCACACAGTTTCCACACAGCCTCTGGGCATTCCACACACGCGTGTGTGTGTATGTTATATCTATGATACATATATACTCTTTTCAGTCCTCAGCTAAAATGGTTCTGGATTTTCTTACTCCTAGGTACAGAAAGAAAAAGCTGTTGACACTGGAGGAGAGTATGAGCTGACTCTCCTCTGCTACTCCCCATCTTTTAAAATGATTTCATGGACTAGATGACTGTGTAGATGTCTCCCCTCATCCCTGTTCTCACAGAATAGTCTTTCCTTTATTAATTTCTTTCTTTTCTTTCTTTTTTTTTTTTTTGAGACAGAGTCTCACTCCGTTGCCCTCGGTAGAGTGCTGGTAGAGTGCTGTGGTGTCACAGCTCACAGCAACCTCAAACTCTTGGGCTTAAGCGATTCTCTTGCCTCAGCCTCCCAAATAGCTGGGACTACAGGCACCCGCCACAATGCCCAGTTATTTTTTTGTTTTGCAGTTTTTGGCCAGGGCTGATTTATGAAGCACATTGCTTCATAAATTAAGGTAGAAAATATGAGTGATTATCATTCATAAAAACTGGAAATAAAATTTTGAGCCATGACACAGCAAAGATATAGAAAAGGCCTTTGATGGAAAGGCCAGGTTACCAGGCCCAAACTAAATATCAGTATTAAAGTATATATTTTTTAACTTACCTTGTCTCTTTCCTGTTGCTCATAATTTTGGCTTGCTTGGTAAAGGAGGTTTTTCTTTTCTTCCATAAGTTCATCATTTCTCTTCATCAGAGCCTATGATATTGGAAGGTACAGGGAGAAGGGCAGAAAAATGAATTTTGAATTTTTCGTTATTGAAACATTACTATTATCATTATATATGTGTGTTCTTAAGTCAGAAAAAAGTGTCTTTAAAATAAATTGTGATCTCAAAAAATTAAAATGAATTTCTATGGAATATTAAAAGCCAAGTGTGCATACTAGAATATACACTGAAGAAATGATAATTTGACTTACTGCTACAGCTTGAAGATAAACAATTCAAGCTATAGCATTTGCTCAAATTAGCAGGTGGCCAAAATAAAACATTTGATTACACCTTAACCTAAAGGCAGGTCTCAAGGTTTAACTCAAATTTTGCTATGTGGATCTATAAATATTTACTTAAATATTTCTTACTTGCAGTCTTTGTGATAGACAGAATAACTTCTAACACCCAATAGGTGTCCTAATCCCAGAACCCGTAAACATATTAGGTTACACGGAAAGGGAACTAAAGTCACAGATAGAATTAAAATTGCCAATCTGAAGAGAGTCTATCTATAAAGAGAAAGATTACAATGGATTCTGTGAGTGGACCTAATAAATTTGTGTAGTTATGAGGCATAAAATTCATGGTAATTTTTTATACTCCCCCCAAACTAAAGTTGAAAAAGTAACATGAGAGAAAAATGCCATTGCTGTTTATTCAACTGCATTGTTAATTTTATAATTGTACAAGAAGTAATTTTTTTTTTTTTTTGAGACAGAGCCTCAAGCTATCACCCTGGATAGAGTGCCGTGGCATCACAGCTCACAGCGACCTCCAATTCCTGGGCTCAAGCGAGTCTCCTGCCTCCGCCTCCCAAGTAGCTGGGACTACAGGCGCCCGCCACAACGCCCAGCCATTTTTTGGTTGCAGCCGTCATTGTTGGTTGGCGGGCCCAGGCTGGATTCGAACCTGCCAGCTCAGGTGTACGTGGCTGGCACCTTAGCCCGTTGAGCCACTGGCGCCTAGCTGACACCCTATTTTTTTAAAAAAAAAAAAAAAGTTGGCAATGAATGGAAAAAGGAATGAAATGCTTGGTGAAGAGAGCAGCAAATGAATTTTTCAGGATTGTGGAGGTACAAAGTTGGCAGCCACAGAAAGTAAGGATTGATGATTTATTTGGAGAGAAAATAGGCTAAGGGTACTTCAAAGAGCTTAACTTTGGCAAAGAAGGGGCCAGGAAATGAGTCACCAATGAGAAGGCTTGGTGGGTAAAGAGAGGACCTTGATCCCTCATGGGTAGCAGTGAAGGGATGAAAATCAGTGGAAGCCTGGAGGGACCTATGAAGTCTGGATTTCAGACAGGTCAGCAATGTGGAATTAAAGTTGCTAAATGTTAGGTAGCAAAGGAAGGGATGTGTGCTGCAATCCTTCAAGAAGGCAGAAGTAGGTGGCAAATCAGAACTCCCAAGGCGGCAGGTAAACTGAATGACCAAAACCTTAAATAGGGAGCAAGATGGGCAACACTCAACACGCTGGTCTGAGAGGGAAGGAATGAAGGAAACTGCGCCTTGTCTCTCCCTCTGATGAAAATGTAAATCAGCCCCTTCTCCTATACCTGTCAGCCTGATGCTGTAGCAACAGACCTGGCAGCAGACCCCAGAAATCAAGTGAACGTAAGTTCCCACTTTGCAGGGACTATGTACTATTCACCTTTGTATTGTCTGGAGACCTAGCCCATGGTAAGTGCTTGATGTCTGTTGAATAAAAGTGAAGCTACAGGGCAGCGCCTGTGACTCAAAGGAGTAGGGGGCCAGCCCCATATGCCGGAGGTTGCGGGTTCAAACCCAGCCTCGGCCAAAAACTGCAAAAAAAAAAAAAAAAAAAGTGAAGCTACATACAGAACTTTAAAAGTTGGAACAAAGGCCAGAAATAATCTAGTTGAACCCTCTCTCAAGGGGTGTGGGCTAAATTTGAGATCTAACACAGGGTCTCCTTCCCCTGACCTCCAAATCATTCAGTAGGATTTTTCTCCCTCAACTTTTGGATTAAATCAGTGATTTTCCAAGACCCTTGCAAAGTCAAAACATTTTCATAATACTAAAATGTTGGCTGGATCCAGTGGCTCACACCTATAATCCTAGCACTCTGGAGCCCCAGGCAGGAGGATCCCTTGAATTTAGGAATTCAAGACCACCCTAAGCAAGAACAGCTTTGCTAAAAACAGAAAAAATTATCTGGGAATTATGGTAGGTGCCTGCAGGTCCAGCTGCTCCAGAGGCTGAGGCAGGAGGTTTGTTTGAACCCAGGAGTTTGAGGTGCTGTGAGCTAAGCTGAAGCCACAGCATTCTAGTCTGGGCAACAGAGTGAGACTGTCTCAAAACAAAAACAAAAAACTAAGATGTGTATTTGTCTTTTTCACTTTCATTCACTATAAGTATACAGTGTTTTCCAGAGCCCACATGATGGGTGATTTACAACACATTAAATCAGAGCAGACATTAAAATCCAGACATTAGAGACTCCCAAATATGTCAAACAATGCCACTCCTGACTAGCATGGTTTTTGTTTTGGAAAAAAATTATAGCTGTTATGTTTAGGCTAACACGTACTGGGGTGTTATTGTTTTTAAGTTAATACTTTTAAAGTTGGTTTGATTTCTGAGGCAGCAGATACCAATAAAGTACAGATGTACAAGAGCTCTTTAGGACCCTCAATCATTTTTCAATGCATATAGGGGTCCCAAAGCTGAAATATTTGAGAAATGCTACATTCAATCCTACCGTACCCCAGCTTCGCACCTCCCTCTTTTGTGGGAATCAAAGCTGTAGGAAGGATCTGACAGACCACGGTCCACAGCTCTGAGGGGTTTTCATGCACTCATTGTCCCTGTGACCAGGCTGCCATCTCACTAGAGAACCTGCTCTCAGAAGAGCACCAGAAAGCCAGGCATAGTGGCTCATGCCTATAGCCCTGGCACTTTGGGAGGCTAAGGTGAGAGGATGACTTGAGGCCAGAAGTTCAAGACTTGCCTGGGCAACATTGCAAAATACTGCCTCTAGAAAAAATTTTAAAATGAGCTAGCTGGGTATGGTTGAGTGGGCCCTCTGATGTGGGAGGACTTAATTTTTTTTTTTTTTTTTTTTTGAGACATTCTTGTTCTGTTGCCCAGGCTAGAATGCTATGGCTCAACCTAGCTCACAGCACCTCAAACTCTTGAGTTCAAGTGATCCTCCTGCCTCAGCCTCCCGAGTAACTGGGACTACAGGCACCTACCACAACCACCAACTAATTTTCCTATTTTTGTCTGAGTGGTCTTGAACGCCTGAGCTCAAATCTCCTACCTTAGCCTCCCAGAGTGCTAGGATTATACATGTGAGCCTCTGCACCCAGCCAAGGAAGACTGATTGAACCCAAGAGTTTGAGGCTGCAGTGAACTATGATCACACCACAGTACTCCAGCTTGGGTGATGGTGACCAAGTGAAGATTCTGTCTTTAAAAAAAGAAGAAGAAAGGATTAGGAAGGGACTAGGGTATTCCATTTAGGTTTCAGGAACACCCAGGAAGGTCTCAACCAGATATCTCACTAAGGCAACAGTCCTTGGGCCAGTTCTAGTTTCCTAAGCTTTGCCAACATCAACACTCCCTTCCACCTAGGCAGGCAGCAGGTAACCCCCCTAACAGGACCCAGGGTCAGCTCAGAACCATCCAGTGAAATAATTGGGCTCCACTTCTCCTGAAAAGGGAAACCCAGTCACTCTCTAGAGCCAAATGCCAAGAACTTGACTGTTTTGTTAAATTACCCTTCCAAATTATTTTTATAGAGTAGCCCTGGGGCTTGGTGACCAGAGTCAGGGTTTCTCCCAGTTTTGCCACCAACTGGCTGTATGGCCTGAGAGACACTCCTTTCCATCTGTGCCTCAACTTTACTTTCATAAAGACCATGACCGGCTGGCCTCTCCCACAAGATTATCAGAAGAACAGATCCAACTATCTGTGTTAAAGTACCTCCCTGCCCATGCACAGTAAAGACCTATCACTGTGCTAATGTACCTGTTACTTGGCGTTTTGAATAGTCAGTCATCACACTATTTTTCAAAAGAAATCTTTTTTTGTTGTTGTTGTAGAGATAAAGTCTCACTTTTACAGCTCTCAGTAGAGTGCCGTGGTGTCACACAGCTCACAGCAACCTCTAACTCCTGGGCTTAAGCAATTCTCTTGCCTCAGGCTCCCAAGTAGCAGGGACTACAGGCACCCACCACAAAGCCTGGCTATTTCTTTGTTTCGCAGTTTGGCCGGGGCCAGGTTTGAACCCGCCACCCTCAGTATATGGGGCCGGCGCCCTACTCACTGAGCCACATGCGCCACCCTCAAAAGAAATCTTTTAGGCTTGGCACCTGTGGCTCAACGGGCTAAGGCACCAGCCACGTACACCTGAGTTGGCGGGTTCAAATCCAGCCCGGATCCGCCAAACAACAATGATGGCTGCAACCAAAAAATGGCTGGGCATTGTGGCGGGCGCCTATAGTCCCAGCTACTTGGGAGGCGGAGGCAGGAGACTCGCTTGAGCCAGGAATTGGAGGTTGCTGTGAGCTGTGATGCCACAGCTCTCTACCCTGGGTGACAGCTTGAGGCTCTGTCTCAAAAAAAAAAAAGAAATCTTTTAGTAGCCAAAGTACAGACTCAATAAGTTAATGATACATTTACAAACTCTGAGTCTAGCAATTCATCTCAAAGATGAGAGTGCCATCCTGATCCTGCCTTTCTTCACTTTATCACCCTTGGTAGACTGCCGTGGCATCACACAGCTCACAGCAACCTCCAACTCCTGGGCTTAGGCGATTCTCTTGCCTCAGCCTCCCGAGTAGCTGGACTACAGGCGCCTGCCACAACAGCTGGCTATTTTTCTGTTTTTGCAGTTCGGCCGAGGCCGGGTTTGAACCCGTCACCTTTGGTATATGGGGCCAGCGCCCTACTCGATGAGGCACAGGCACCGCCCAATCCTGCCTTTCTTAACATCCCTGATTTTGCTCACATCATCCACATACTGAGCATCTTCTGTGTGTCTGGCCTTGTGCAGAATGCATTGTCATTCAATCTAGGCCGGGCGTGGTGGCTCATGCCTGTAATCCTAGCACTCTGGGAGGCCAAGGTGGGTGGATTGCCTGAGCTCACAGGTTCAAGACCAGCTTGAGCAAGAGCAAGACACCATCTCTACTAAAAATAGAAAAATTAAGGCAAGAGGATCACCTAAGCACAAGAGTTGGGAGGTTGCTGTGAGCTATGATACCATAGCACTCTACCAAGAGCAACAACTCTGTGAGCCTGTGCTCCCACTGCACGGATGGTACAGACAAGGAGACAGAGAGTTTAAGGAATGCATCCTAGGTCACACAGCTTAGTATTAAGCAGTGAAGGTTCCAACTTGTCTTTTAAGTCCGTGTCTCCACTATCATACACTACCCAAGAACTTTAAAGCAATTACCTACATTTCCTTCATGGTATTTTAGAACCTAGACCTTTAAGTTAGACCGGTTCCTCTTTTTATTGTTCTTAGAAATGCTTGAAGCAGTTTCAAACACATCCACACAGAACTGTACACCCTGCACCCCAAATTATGTGTCTCGCATCACAATGTGGGATAAAGAGAACTTACCTATAGGTCTGGTTGCTTGAGGGATGTGAGAGCCATGTCACATCATCCCACATTTTAAAATCATTTTGCTGTCCATGATCCGTTTTTTTTTTTTTTTTACTCCTGCCTCAGGTTTATTTGTACAAATAGCACAGGAGTACCCCAGCCCCATAGAGACAGCAGCCTAGAGGTCACATCAGTCCTTCTGTCCTCATGGCAGACAGATGCCTCTACTCTGGAGCCTTCGTGGGGGCCTGGGCACCTTTGGGAGCCTGAGCTGGAGCTGCAGATGGAGCAGCAGATTGGGCCTTCGTTTGATCCTTGGCCTTGGCCTTGGCTTTTGGCCGGGAGAGCCTGAGACCTTTGGCAATGCGTGCACGAGCACGCTTCCCAAGCTTGGGGTGGGCGATGTGGGCAAGTCGACTGAGTTTACGGCTGGCACCTTTTGGAATCTTGGTCTTAACCTCCTTGGGATTTAC
Organism: Perodicticus potto; assembly: GCA_963574655.1. Classification (NCBI taxonomy): domain Eukaryota; kingdom Metazoa; phylum Chordata; class Mammalia; order Primates; family Lorisidae; genus Perodicticus; species Perodicticus potto. The sequence goes on from CAUYRH010154796.1 coordinate 45,739, forward strand.
AAAGGTCCTTGATAGCTTCAGCATGTGCACTCACAGCCTTGGCGTTGTTGGCTTGCATCTTCTTCAGGCCCTTCTTGTTGGGCTTCTTGGCAAAGCGCATGTTCCTCAGGCACTTGGGATCTAACTCCTTAAGAGATGCATATCTTTGTGATGGGGGTTTCTTGATGCCATTTCTGTGCCACTTTCGGGACTGGTTGTGGGTGGTGTGGTTCTTGGACTTGGCCATGTCTGCACTGAGACCCGCAACTCTGTGCCAGGACATTCTTGAGTGACTTTGCAAGAGCAGTACAGCTAGCCTCCAGGAGGTGTGAAGAAAGACTTCAGAGGACCATCCTCTCCGGAGGACAGGCAGAAAGCAAGGGAAAGAAAATTCTCCTCAAACCATGAAGGTGGGAGAGTCTTCATCAGGCTCAGGATTAAATTGAGACGTTGCTCTGGTTGCTATTTACGAGCAACTATTTGGGCTAAAGCATTAATTTTTAATAGCAAGAAAGAAGTACATGTTATAACTATCTCTACATAAAATGGAGTTAGGAAAGTATAACCCTAAATGAGGGGAAATGGCATTTCAAAATGTATTTTATGGATAAATATGTCTGCATATATTTAGCCAATGTCCTCATATGAGCAGAAATGAACATATGCGTACTTCCCTAATTCAGGCTAGCCAGGTGGGAGGCCCAAGTGAGATGTTTGAATTGCTGCCTATTTAAAAAAAGAAATATGGGCGGCACCTGTGGCTCAGTGAGTAGGGCACCAACCTCATATACCGAGGGTGGAGGGTTTGAACCCACTCCTGGCCAAACAGCAACAAAAATAAAAACAGCTGGGCATTGTGGTGGGCACTTGTAGTCCCAGCTACTCGGGAGGCTGAGGCAAGAGAATTGTCTAAGCCCAAGAGCTGGAGGTTGCTGTGAGCTATGATGCCACGGCACTCTACTGAGGGTGACAAAGTGAGACTCTATCTCTAAAAAAAAAAAGAAAGAAAAGAAGTTTTATTATTTTCAAGAGCTTTAAGTAACGAAGCTAACAAGATGTTACCTAGAAGATCTATTTATATGGATTTATTCTTTAGGTAGAAAAGATTCCAATTTAGAATGCAGAGATTAGAGAGCAACATTGGCAAATTGAAGGTATGTTTTTACTGCAAGGGGGGATGTGTTGGAGTGAGTGTTTCAATTCACAGAGAACATTAAACATTAATTTGAGTTGTGTTATTTGTCCTGGACATCAGTGAGTGGTTTCAGACACCAGCCACCCCCCCACACACACATTCTCTCTCTCTCTCTCTCACACACACACACACACATACACACCCATACACACTATAGCAGGTAATTCTATATCATAGAACAACCATGACATACCAGAGCAGAAAGAGACCTTTGCAGTCATCTGGTCAACTGCTCAACCCTTGAGGAGATTGAGGTCCAGAGGAGGGTTGACGTATCCAGCAGGAGCTCACGAGTGAGCAGAAGAACTAGAACTGGGATGTGAATTCCTGCTCCCAGATCAATTCTCCTTCCTGGCAGGGCATGGTGGCTTGTGCCTGAAATCCTAGCACTCTGGGAGGCCGAGGCAGATGGATTTCTTGAGCTTTAGGAGTTCAAGACCAGCCTGAGCAAGAGCAAGACTCTGTCTCTACTAAAAATAGAAAAAAAAACCCCAAAACTAGGCAGGTGTGGTGCACACCTGTAGTCCCAGCTATTTGGGAGGCTGAGAGGCAAGAGGATCTCTTGAGCCCAAGAGTTTGAGGTAGCTGTGAGCTATGATGCCACCACAGCACTCTTACCCAGAGCCACTGTACCCAGGGCCACAGAGTGAACTTGGCCTCAAAAAAGTAATAATAAATATTCTCCTTCCTCTTTTACAACTGCCTCTTAGGGTGTCTATAGCCACGTTAGGGAAGGAGAGAAAGACAGGGTGAGAGAAAAGAGCAGAAGAGGAGCAGATTTTGAGAAGCTATGAATCACCTGACTACCATTGCTGGTTGGATTTGGAGCGTGGTGCGCTTTGAGTTCTCTTTGCTGCTGGGAACAGGCCCCGGGCCTTGGGAGCCGACACAGCAAAAGTGGCAGCTGCTGTTTGTCCAGTGCTCACTCTGTGCCAGACACTCTTCTGAGCACTTGGCATGGATTAACTCATTGAATCCTCAGAACAGCCCCTTGAAGTGGGTACTATTATTATGAATACTAGTATAATATTATTACTTTATATTAATAATATACTAGTATTATTATTAATACTATTAACAATATTATTAATCCATCACATCTGTGAGGAAACTGAGGCACGGAGAGATTAAGTAACTTGCGAGGTCCTAAGTGACTGCAGGCCATCTGCCCTTAGAGCCCTCTCCCACCCGCACTGTTCTGCCTTACTCATTTGACCTCCTAGACCCTTCAGCCGCTGGGTGTCCATGGAAGGGCCGGAGTGTCCAGGGAGTCACTTGGTTAGTTTCCCACAACCTCCTTTGTTTATCCTGGGGTGTCTTATGTTGTAAGGTCATTTTCTCTTTGTGCCACGATGTGAGAAAGGTTGGGAAGTACTGCTCTATATGGTAATGTAGTCACGAGGATTTGGTGAGTGTCTGTGCTGTTGTGCCATCTGGCTAGCTCAGGATAAACTAGCCGCAGGTTTAGCCCTGCAGGCTGGTGATTTAGCCTCTCAGACCCACTTGCTCCTGTGGGAGCCACCTCATAAACATGGGGAGAGAGGGTAGGAGTGTCTAGATCCCTGTGAACCCAGCACCTACCAGAAAGGGAGTGGAGCAGAAGCCCTCTGGGAATAAGTCTGCATATCTGTAGAGCAGGAGAGTCCATCCATGTTCAGAGTCACGGACAGTGTCCTTTATTCTGTTCCTGGGTGTCAGTCCCTCCCACCTGTCATACAAAGCCAGTTCCATTTGGCACTGATCTTGCAGTGATGTGTTCTTTGAAGGAGAACTACCTGTCCTGGAGATGTCAGGGTTAGAGGAGTCAGCAATTATGAGCTTATGAGATAATGACATGTGTGTTTAGTGTGACGGCAAATTACTCCATAGAAAAAAGTTTTTTAAGATTCAGAGTGAACTATTTTCCCATATTAACTTACTGCCTCAGGAAAACTGTGGTTAAAATTATAAATTACCAGGAAACTTCAAATTTCCCCCAGAGAGCCAAAATAGAAAAACAAGAAGAAGCATTGTTGAAGTCATCCCAAATTGGAAACAATGATTATTCAATTAAAATAAGTATAGATATACTTTCTGTTTATATGGAGTTTGTGTCCCAAAGGGAAATCTACATTGACTTCAATCTCGTCATCTCAGTGATTGGCTATGCCAGCCTACTCGGTAGCTAGCTTTTCCCTATAAATTCTGAAGAAGTATCTTCCTCTCCTTTCGTTTAATTCTGCTTCAGCTTTTTATGGCCTTCATAGTCAGAAAGCTCCTAACATCTATTCTGAATCTTCCTGCTATGGTTTAAAACTATAATCTCTTGCCCTGTCCTAGTGAACAATGGCAGCCGCAGTTGACCCTTCACATTCTTAGAGAGTATAACTAGGTTAACCCCTAATCTTCCCTTTCCCCTGTAAAGACAGCTAGGGCCTCTCATAGCTTTTATTTTGGGAGGGTTTTGTTCCTGGGCCCTCTCCAAGCCCACATCACAGTGGAGTTCCAGGGTCCACACCCGAATGCAGCTTTGGGGTAGACAGGGTGGTCTCTGTGGCTTCTACCAGTCTCTGTGAATCACTGTTCCATCTATAGAATCAAGGACTGGCCAGTGCCTAGTCTCCTGGAGAATAAACGTGTGGTTTCTTCGTTTACTACACAGGAAGTGCAGGGTCTGCAGGGGGAGGTAGAAGAGACACCACTTGGAACAGCGATTGGTCCGAACACTACCGCTGTCTGGTCTGGAATCTTGGGCATCTGAGTTCAGCCTTCTGAACCTCTTAGCAACTTCTAGGGAGGGAAAATGGCACCTACCCCACACAACCTCACAGGGTATTCTTAAGATCGAAGGAGATGTGGATGTCATTAAAGAGCTCACTATTCTCTTGGCTGGTCCCCAATGGCCCGGTGCCAGTGGCGGAGTCTAGCTGGGTGAGAAGATGGGGTTAAGTGGAGGATGCCATGGGCCAGTCACTGAGCTACAGGCTACTGAAGTAAAGATTGCCGACAACTTTACAACTCTGTGATGTTCCCCCTTATTTCTTAGGGCCATAGTTTTAAGGTGTGTGACGAATCTTATACACAGAAAGAGAAGGCAATAGCCCTCTGGTCAATATAATTTACCACCCAAGATCTAAAAGTACCCATTGCTGTGAATCCTTTTCATCAAGGCCCAGCCAACAGAAGACCCCATCAAAATACAAATATTTTACCTGAGCTGGATGATCCTTTGACAATCTGTTTCTGTGCTCTCACAGATAAGTTAGTTAATTCCCTAGCAAATAGCTAGGCCTTCTGGGGCAGATGGTAAGCATTGCTAGTGGGGAGAATGAGGTTGTTAGACTCAACTCCTGGGCAAGGTGCTGTTTGTAGTGGGAGAAAAAACATCAAACTCGAGTCCCGGATTTGCTACTTGTGTATTACATGCCTTTTGGGCACCTTGTTTAACCTCTCTTTTGCTTAGCTTTCTCTTTTGAAAAAACAAACAACATAAGGATAACACATACTCTGCAAGGTGGGCCTGAGGATTAAATAGTGGGATGTGAGTATTTGTGCTTTATAAACAAGGAAGGGAAATGCAAAGATTAGTCATTGTCATTGCTGTGATCTCCACCTGGTTTCCTAGGACCCAGTGCCAGTGAGGAGAGGTGTAAATCATAAGCTAGTTACGTTGCTAGGGACAGTGGGTGTGTGTCTATGCATGGTGTGTGTGTGTGTGTGTGTGTAGGGGACTGGTCTATGATAGGCAGGCATGAGACACCAAGATCAGTAAAACCACAATAAAAGTTTTGTTTTGGAGCTGCTGCTGGGTGCTAGGCAGTGTGCTGACCCTCTAGCTATATTACCTTGAGCCTCCTGACAACCCGATATTATTATTTATTTATTTATTTATTCATTTTTTTGAGACAGAATTTTACTCTATTGCCCTCAGTAGAGTACCGTGGCATCACAGCTCACAGCAACCTCAAACTCTGGGGCTTAAGCAATTCTCTTGCCTTAGCCTCCCATGTAGTTGGGACTACAGGTGCCCGCCACAGCACCCGGCTAGGTTTTGGTTGTAGTTGTCATTGTTGTTGGGCAGGCCCAGGCTGGGTTCGAACCCACCAGCTCTGGTGTATGTGGCTGGCACCCTAGCACTGAGCTACAGGCGCCGAGCCAGACAACCCGAAATTATTAGTGATGTCATTAGGGTATCCATTTCTTTGATCAGGAAAGGAGCTCAGACAGGGCATGTAATGGTCCTAGGGGGCAAAGCTAAGACTCAGACTCACGCCAAGTGACTCTGGGGCTCATGTACTTTGCACTTACTTCCCTACAAGTCTCTTTCCAAGTTGTATACCCCAAAGCCTTCATTAGGGAAGTCCCAGTTTAAGCAGGAGACAGAGTTCCTGGCACTGCTCCAACTCAGCAAGCAGAGATAGCAACCAAACTGGGGTTCCCTGGTTCTTCAGTGGAGGCCCAGCAGATCCCTACTGAAAAGTGACCATTCTGTATTTGATGTTATCCCAAAGCACCTGTTCCTCATTTGGGGCATTAGTGGTTGTAACAGAAGTAGTAATATTTCAACAACAGTCCTGACTAGCTATATATGGAGCCAAGTGACAACTCATCTCCGTGTAAAAAGCCCTCTGGGCTCTTCCAGGCACCCTGGCCTGTGCTGTCCCATTTCAATGTGATGCATATTTCCTGCCTGGCACCCAGCCGGTGTGGCAGAGCTCTGTGACACAAACCCCTTCAAATCCAAAGAGCTATTAGTCAGTCTGCGAGAGAGGAGAAGAAAGTGGAAGAAAAGTATCAGGAACCAAGGGATTCTATTGGGGTAGTAGAATTCACCCTAGAGGGAATTAACCCTTTCTGGCCCCATTCCTTCCCCAGAGAAGGACAGAGCAGGAGGGAAGTGTGGGAATAGGCCAACTGTTTTGAAACTGTGGGGTCTCAGCTCAGCCTTGATTTGATGTCTCAAGCTCATTTAACTCCCAGCCACTGGGCGTGTGTGACTTGGGAAGAAGAATGAGGGGGTGATTTGCTTCAATCACATAATCCTTCATCCACAGGAAGCGGAGGGACTGTTGGTTTCCTCTTGAGGCCTCCCAAACCAGAAGGCCAACTTTGTAGGTGTGCAGTTTCACACCCCAGGCGTCTACTATACGGGGACCAATGGGTCAGACGGGAAGGAAAACATCCCGTGATCTGGCTGGGGTTGCCTCTTGCTCCACAGGAGGGTTTGGGGCCAGCCAGGGAGCAGGCAGGGCCAGGGGAGGGAAGGGTGTTACTGTGGCGGGGGCTGAGAACAAATGTGGGTGAAGTGGATAAAGTTTAATTTAGCAAGGGTAGAGTCATAACTGTCTCTTCAGCAACCACAAGGTACAAACTCTGGGCAAAATGACTGTCTGCATGCCCTTATTTAAAGATCCATATATACCCATGAGTATTAATAATGCAAACAGGACTTTCTGTTTTTGTTTCAGTGCTAAGATTCTTGGCCTACAAATCACTGTTCATATTAAAAAATCTTCTGAAGCTACTCAGTTTAATAATAGATTAAAAACAACAACGTTCTGACTTGGCACCCGTAGCACAGTGGTTATGGCGTCAGCCACATGTACCGAGGCTGGCGGGTTCAAACTCAGCCCGGGGCCAGCTAAACAACAATGACAAATGCAACAAAAAAGTAGCTAGGTTTTGTGGCGGGCACCTGTGGTCCCAGCTACTGTGAAGGCTGAGGCAAGAGAATCACTTAAGCCCAGGAGTTGGAGGTTGCTGTGAGCCGTGATGGCACAGCACTCTACTGAGGGCAACATAGTGAGACTCTGTCTCAAAAAAAAAAAGAAAAGAAAAGAAAAGAAAAACCAACAACATTCTGCCTGTATTTCCCCAACTTCTAAGTGCCCTTTCTCTTCTCCTAAACCTTGCATCATGCCCATGCTGTGATTTCTGTATATTTCCCCCCATGGAGAAAGATGTCAATCAACCAGTAGTCTTTACTGATCTAATTGGCACTGCTGTGTCTACTTCATGTCAGAACAGTGCCCGCATTATAACTAGGCAGTCTCTGTCCTCCAAGTGAGAAGAAAAAAGTACGAAAGCTGAATGCTGAGATGAGGAGGCTCCCGCTTCACCTCTCAGACTAGGAGAAGTCTGGGAAGATCTGCGTTTCCTTCTCTAACCCCAGGTGGTTTCTCTGTGCCATTCTTGGAGACTTCCCACATTTATCCTCTTATGTTCTTATATTTTTTTATTGATAATTATAGTTGCTAATATTTATTGGATGTTTCCCATGTGCCAGGCTCTGTGCTAAGATGATAACTTAGTTTTCTCCTTCTGTCTTCATGCTAGTCTGATGCTCCTCTCCCATTTTTCAGATGAGAAAAGAGAGCCTCAGAGGCATGAAGTTGCAGGGTTCATAGTTGGTGAGGCCTGCAATTCAGGCTCCACGACACTTTGACTCCAAATCCTGTGTATTTATTTATTTGTTTTTTGCACAAACATAGCTCTATAGCATCACTGTGAATGGGTATTGTTCATCCTGTTAGTCAATAAGGAAACAGCATGAGCTAGTTCAAGGGACTGATTCCACAAAGTTTTAACACTAAGAAATGGCAAAGCTAGAACTGGAAGTTGAAAGTTGGGGCTTTTCTTTTTTTTTTGATCAGTTAGAGTTGATATCACCCTCGGTAGAGCCACAGCTCACAGCAACCCTCAAACTCTTGGGCTTACGTGATTCTCTTGCTTCAGCCTCCCAAGTTGCTGGGACTACAGGCGCCTGCCACAACACCCAGCTATATTTTTTGTTGCAGTTGTCGTTGTTGATTTTAGCTGGCCCAGGCTGGATTCCAACCCGCTAGCCTCAGTGTATGTGACTGGCACCCTACTCACTGAGCTACAGGTGCTGCCTAGAAGTTGGGGCTTTTGACTACCAATTCAGTGCTCCTCCTATGACCCCTGAAGTGGTCCTTAGTCACTGGCAAATAAATTAGTTCCCCAAGGGTCCCTTGGTGTGGCCTGTCCCCTGAACTCAGATGCTTGGGTTTTCTTCGCCCCTTGGCTGAAGAAGCTAAGTCTCATGACCCTCCAAGACAGCTGTTACCAAACACCACTTTTCAGTGCATTTTAGCCACTGTTGTCCTCACCTTAGTTTGGCTACATTATTTTTCATGGTTCCTCCAGTTCTTTTCCCACTCAGGTTCTTTTTCAATGTCCCACCTCTCCAGGAGGTCTTCCTTCTCTCCTTGGGTCAAGTTACCCACCCTCCTTGACAACTTCTTGACTGTCAGGTAGACTAATAGTTTTCTCCTTCACTTTTCTGCCCTACGCTCTCTCCCAGATATGGTCTCTGTAGAACTCAAAAGCCCCCAGCTGCCCCTTGAAGGGCCTTCACATCTACAGTGGGTAGACAACCTGAGGAACACTCTTTGCACATTCTCTGGGCCCATCCCTCACTCCTCGGGTTCCTCAGCCTCCTGGAGAAGGTTTGAGGCACGACAGAGTTAACATGAACCAACTCTTGCCAGTGAGAGAGAGCTTGGCACCACTTACAAACCTCCTCATTGCCAAGGGGGGCCCTGTTCTCCATCATCTTCCGCTCCCTCTCTCCAATAAAATGACCCATTTAAACCAGATTTTTCTTATTAACAAGCTTCCTACTAAATGGCTTCAGCTGTGCTTGTTGATTTATAGTGCTTAGAAAGCACTGCTCAGCTGTGGCCCTCCCCTCAGACCAAGGCCCGAGTGAATTGTGCTGCCCTGGTGACATTGTGGGAGGGCAGAAGCCACCCTCCAAGGGGCAGCTCCAGAGGGTTTTTTTTTTCTTGTTAATAGTTTAATGATGGAAACATCCAAACATGCAAAATTAGAGAAAATGGAGTAATGAAAACCCTTGAACCATCACCTTGCCAATCTTGTTTCATCTGCTCCCTGCTTCCCAAACTGTCCTCACCAGCTAGATTGTTTTAAATTAAACCCATTATATATTTTCACCCACAAATATTTCAGTGTATTTGCTAAGAGATAGCTACATATCATTATTATATATAAAAATGTTAACAATTCTTTATCTAATATCTAGTCAATGTTCAAATTTTCTTCATGGTTCCATAAATATCTATTTATATTTGATTCATTTAAATCAGGATCCAATCAGTTCTCCCAACCGCATCTGATTAATGTAACTTATTATTTTTTTAACTTAGAATAGTCTCCCCTTTCTCTCTCTGTTTCTATTTCTCAGAGGCATCTTGATGCAAATTCCACAAACATACAAAGTCTGACAGTCTGACTCGAACTCATCCTAGAAAGAGTGCTACGTACCTCACTGCTGATTATAACCACAGTCACTTTGCTGTGTGCACTTTGCTGTGCACCAATGCCAGCACCTGGTCCACCCAAAGCAATTTTGGAACTTTTTTTTTTTTTGCAGTTTTTGGCTGGGGCTGGATTTGAACACGCCACCTCCAGTATACGGGGCTGGCGCCCTACTCCTTTGAGCCACACGCACCACCCTGGAACTCTTTTCCTGGACTGACCATCAGAGCTGTCCTCATTCAGCAAACCAAAACACACAACAAGAATAAGGATTGTCACTCAGCAAGACACCACCACGAACACAACTCTGACACTGTCACACAAGGTTAGGAAATCTCACTGCACAGAGGCAAGTTTGAGAACTTCATTGTCAGACCTCTACTGTGTCATCACCAGCAAAGAAATTCTGAAAGCATCTTTATAGCTGACACCTGCCTTATCCTGTGGGTTCAGTTGTTCCCTGGGGCATGACCCTAACCCACAAGGCTCTGCCTACTGTCCTCCACACACCTGATGAAGGCTAAATCATCTTGTTCAACACTGGTTGCAACGTCCCGGAGTCTGATCACCCCAGTACTTACATTTATTAGCACATAATAAGTGTTAGCCCTAACGCAGACGACTGGTGCTTCACTATCCCAGCTAACGGGTGAGGGGATGGAGGGATGGAAGAGTCTGTCCCACTCATCCTCATCAGTGGATCTGGATTTTGAGTCCAGAGGTGTGATGGACGCACCCACTTGCATAGCCACTGAGAGCCCCTGCCTCCTCCTGCGAGCTCTCATTTCCATCCTGGGCCTCCCTGGCTCCCAGGTTCTCTCAAGGAGGCCTGGCAGGAAAGGAGGAGAAATCTTGATCAGTTGGAGAGGTCAGGGTGAGGAGGTGGTGAGAGGCATCCCAACAGGGAGCTGAGATCTTCTCTCTGTCCAGGCTGGGCTTCTGCCCATCCTCACACATTGCCCGAGGCAGAGAACACGCCTCCCCACCCGGTCTTTCACAAACCATGATTGCCACACACTCTCAACCCACACGAATACCACATCCACAGGCCCTCAGCCCCACACCACGCACTCTACCCAGCCACTTGGCTGGGAAGTCAGCCCCACACTGCTCAGTCCTGCAAGCACAGACTTGCTGTGCTGCACAAACCCAGGCCCCAGAGGCCCCGAGGGGGGCTGGTGTCTTTGGGGTGGCCGCCAGAAGCAAAGGCTACCTGACTTCAGGTAGAAGGTTGTCTGTCTGTCTATCCATCTCTCTCTCTCTCTTTTTTAGACAGAGTCTCACTCTGTCCCTTGGGTGGAGTGCCATGGCGTCACCATAGCTCACAGCAACTTCAAATTCTCGGGCTCAAGAGATCCTCTTGCCTCAGCCTCCCCAGTACCTGGGACTATAGGTGCCTGCCACAATGCCTGGCTAGTTTTCTCTATTTAATAGAGACAGGGTCTTGCCCAACTCAGGCTGGTCTTGAACTCCTGAGCTCAAACGATCCACCTGCCTCAGCCTCCCAAAGTGCTAGAATTACAGGTATGAGGCAGCAAGCTCAGCCTCGTAACAGCCATCAGCTATCATAACAACTTTGGAGCTCCTGGTCTCTGTAGGCCCCTAGAGTCTGGCTGGGGATGGAGGGCTTGTAAGTATGCGAGCGACCAGGGAAGAGAAGGGAGAGCAGGCAGCTGTTGGTTGATTAAGACTAAATCTAATCCCCGCCTTCTGAAGGAGGGGAGCTCTCACCTGTGGTTCTAGGCCATAGAAAAACACCCACCGGTAGCAAGATAATCCAATTTCCTTTGTCCCTTGAGCTGAAAGACACTGCCCTGGCCCTCCTGCTCTAACTTCATGCTGGGTCTCAGTCTGGCTAGAACTCTTTCTGCCTCCAGTGGAATTCATATCAAAGCCTCAGCCCCCCAGGGTTCATTAGGAGGCATTTACTTCTGCATAATTCTTGGAGGGGAGGAGGGAGGATAACTAGATTTGCAATGCAAATTACTTGGCTGTAATTTCAACTCTCCCTCCCTTCTCACAGGGAGATTTTGCAGGTCATTAAAAATATATGATTGCCTCCAAAATAGCAGTGATAGCTGCTCTGCTGGGCAGGGCCTGGTGCTGGTGTTTAAAGGCTGCTGAATGATGTGGAACGGATCCCAGGTAAGTGGAGCCGTGCCCTCACTCCTGTGCTGGCGCCTAGGCTCTGGATGATGCGAAGGGTGGCTTGGGTCTGAGGCCAGTCTGGGAACTTGGGCCTACTCTATCTTTAGCTCAGTTTTGCTTTCTGCTGCTGTGAGGCACCAGGCAAAGTGTTCTTGAGCTCTTGGTTTCCTTCTCCATTTAGATGGGGATAAATAAGGAGCCAGACTTAGACCAGTTGGTATACAGTAGGTGGGCAATTAGCTCTGCAGGCCAGGCTCTCTCCACCTCTTGCTGCCAGGCTTGGTGACACCCTTCTTTATCCACTGCCCTTTTCAGTCTGGATTCAACCAGTCTAGGAAGTATTGCCTAGGTCTTCTGGTCATGAGAAGTGTCTCACTTGGTCTTTTCTTCCCTGTATTGTTGTGGGAATTCAGAATGCCCAGATCTACCTAGACCAGTGGTTCTCAACCTGTGGGTCATGACCCTTTTGTAACAATGAAAACACATCCTGCATATCAGATATTTACATTACAATTTATAATTGTAGCAAAATTACAGTTGTGAAGTAGCAACGAAAATAATTTTATGGTTGGGGGTCACCACAACATGAGGAACTATATTAAAGGGTCCACATTAGGAGGCATTAGGAAGGTTGAGAACCACTGACCTAGACCTTTACCCTTAACCTCACTGGTCAATGTATAGGGGGAAGGCAGGGCAGCATCGAAGAGACTGATCAATCATTGGATCAACAGGAAGGAAACTGTTCTTCCATGAGTCTGAGTTACTAACCTGAGATTCTCCTGGGGAGGTGGATGGTGGCCCCTTTAGTGTTAGGCCAGCCCTGGTCCTAGGATGCTCCGGCTTTGAGCTACAGGGATAAAATTAATATCCCAGTCAATGTAATAAACACATAACCATCGAGAAGCACAGATTGCTGTGTACAGCTGTTAGGGAGAAGCTATGTATTTCAAAGTTTTAAAATTACCTTTTAATTCAGATTTTAAGGGTATATGGAAAAACTGTTTGGCACTTCTTCAAAATGGCAAACACAGAGTTACCACACGAGTCAGCAATTCTACTTCATCTAGAACTAAATGAAAAAATGGGGCCAAAAAATAGCCGGGCGTTGTGGTGGGCGCCTGTAGTCCCAGCTACTTGGGAAGCTGAGGCAAGAGGATCTCCTAAGCCTAGGAATTGGAGGTTGCTGTGATCTGTGATGCCACGGTACTCTACAGAGGGCAATAAAGTGAGACTCTATCTCAAAAATAAGAAAAAAACACACAAAAAACCATGGGGCCACATGAAAACCTGTACCTGAATGTTCATAGCAGCATTATTTGTAACAGCCAAAAGTAAAAACAACACAAATAACCCAAATGTCCATCAAAGGAAAAATACATATAAAAAATGAGGCATACCCACACACTGGAATATTGTTCAGCCGCAAACGGAAATGAGGTACTGTTAGATGCTACGATGTAGATGCATCTTGAAAGAATTAAGTGAAAGAAGCCAATTACAGAGAACCACGTGTTAATATGATTCCATTTGTAAGAAATGTCCAGAACAGACAAAGCTGCAGAGACAGAAAGTAGATTAGTGCTTGTCTAGCATCAAGGGTCAGGAGGTTGCACTGCTAAGAGATACTTAGTTTCTTTTTTGGGTGATGAAAATATTCTAAAATTGCCTGCAGGGATGGTTGCACAGTGCAGTGAACATACTAAAAACCACGAATTATATATGAGTGAATTTTATGGTATGTGAATTGTATCTCAAGAAAAAAAAAGATGGGTATCTCAAGGAAAAAAAAAGTTATGAACACTCAAAATGTTCAGTAACTTGGAGACCATTTCCTTCCCACCACCTTGCTCAGGCCTGTCGCTGGTTTCATTGCCAGCTTCCCCAAACCTGCACATCAGAGCCAAGGGACAGTTGCTGACCTGAGAGGGAAGTGGGTTTGGGGCAGGCAGAGGGGACAGTGATGGCGTATAGTCAGTGGAAAATTCACCCGTCCCATTGGCATTCGAGAGAAGGTGCAGTCTGAAAAATATAACTATGTCACTCTCAAAAGGTTTAAACAAATCTCTGGCTTCCAAAGGGAGTCCTCACCTTTGAGGTTGATGTCATGAGCTTGTCAAATTAAATAAATGATATCTCAGGCAGCAGGAGATCTGAAGGAACAGTTAGACATGAATTCCAATTTTTAACAAATGTATTCATCACAAACTCCTCTCGCTGTTTCTCTCTCCTCTCATACATGCGCGCACACATGCACACTCGTACACACACATTGTCCTGTGTTCACCCTTTAGTTTTGACAGTTGTTTTTTCTTTTTCCTTTTTTTGTAGCGAGACAGAGTTTCGCTATGTTGCCCTGGGTAGAGTGCCATGGTGTCACACCCCCAGCAACCTCAAACTCTCAGGCTTAAGTGATGGGACTACAGGTGCCCACCACAACATCCAGCTATGTTTTTGCTGCAGTTGTTTAGCTGGCCCAGGCCAGGTTCGAATCTTCAACCCTCGCTGTATGTGGCTGGCGCCATAATCACTGTGCTACTGGTGCCAAACCTAGTTTCGACAGTTTCATGAAAAAACCAGAAGACATAGAGCCAGGCACCCTCCTAGGGCTTGGGAAGAAAGATCCTGATGCTCCTCCAATGTTCCTCCTCCGTATTCACTTTCTGCTTCAGACTTAACCATTTTGCAGTTCTGGAACCTTCCTTGCCTATGTTCAGGGAACGAGCACAGGCCTCACCAACTGTGATCTCCTCAGAGGCAGAGATTGTGACTTGCTCACCTGAAATTCACTCTAATTGTAGCACAATGAAGGGTATCCAGTGGATGCTCAAAGTGAAAAAACAAAAGTAGAGGGACAGAGGAAAAGGGACATCATTTTTGTATTTTTTTTAAATAATTTTATTAAATCATAATTGTGTACATTGGTGCAATCATAGGGCAGAATGTGCTTCATATACAATCAGAAACATTTTGATTGTACTGTGAGAGATAGCCCTCATAGCATTTTCTTAATCACTATAT
>CAUYRH010154799.1:0-15865 GCA_963574655.1 Perodicticus potto
TATGAAGACATTTGTATTCTGCATTTAGTAAGCTTTGCCTGTACCCTTCTAAGATGCACCATAGGTGTGGCCCCACCAATTACCTTCCCTCCACCCCAACCTTCTCCCTCCCCTCCCTTCCCATATTCTTGTGCTATAATTGGGTTTTAGCCTTCATATGAGACCTTTAAATTAGCTTCATAGTAGGACTGAGTACATTAGGTACTTTTTCTTCCATTCTTGAGATACTTTGCTAAGAAGAATATGTTCTAGCTCCATCCATGTAAACACGAAAGAGGAAAAGTCTCCATCTTTCTTTAAGACTGCATAATATTCCATGGTATACATGTACCACAATTTATTAATCCATTCGTGGGTTGATGGACACTTGGGCTTCTTCCATGACTTAGCAATTATGAATTGGGCTGCAATAAACATTCTGGTACAGATGTCTTTGTTGTAGTGTGATTTTTGGTCTTCTGGGTATATACCTAGTAAAGGAATCATAGGGTCGAATGGAAGGTCTATTTTTAGATCTCTAAGTACTCTCCAAATATCCTTCTAAAAGGAACGTATTAGTGTGCATTCCCACCAGCAGTGTAGAAGTGTTCCCTTTTCTCCACATTCACGCCAACATCTCTGGTTTTGGGATTTCTGTCATGTGGGCTAATCTTACTGGGGTTAAGTGATATCTCAAAGTAGTTTTGATTTGCATTTCTCTGATGATTAAGGATGGTGAGCATTTTTTCATGTGTCTGTAGGCTGTGCGCCTGTCTTCTTTGGAGAAGTTTCTCTTCAAGTCCTAATAGACTTTTTTTAAATGGACTGTTTCTGGGGTCACCAAGCTACATGACCCTGGGAAGAATCATACACACTGTATTCCATATTAGTGGTTTCCCATGCCGGAACATACTATGAATTATGTTTTATGTTCTTTTTTCTCAAACTGCCACAGCCATTCTTTCTCCACAGTGTGGTTACTTAATGGCCACCTGTAGTCACTATTCTCCCTCAATATCTAGAACCAATCCTGTCCAGAAATGAAAGATTTAAGAAGCTCTGGCACTTAGTATCAATTAATGCCTATAATTAGTTCCATGTAATGACTCTGTTTTTGGGTTCTGTTAAATAAACTTCTTCCCAAGACCTGAGTCCTCGTTCTGGTACCTTGTGGTCTTCTTTTGCTTTGGTAATCTGCTACACAGACAATCTCACTACTTCTTGTGTTTTCTTTTTTTGAGACAGAGTCTCAAGCTGTTACCCTGGGTAGAGTGCTGTGGCATCATAGCACACAGCAACCTCCAACTCTTAGGCTCAAGTGATTCTTTTGCCTCATTTTTTTTCTATTTTAGTAGCGACAGGATCTCACTTTTGCTCAGACTGGTCTCGAACTTGTGAGCTCAAGCAATCCACCCGCCTTGGCCTCCCAGAGTGCTAGGATTACAGGCATGAGCCACCGTGTGCAGCCTCATTACTTCATGTTATAACGCCCTCATGACAAATGCTTGCTGAACTGCCTGCCAATTATAGTCCATTGCTATGTATCTGGGATACTCGATTGAGGCATACTAAACTAGACCTACAGCTGTATCTGTGCCAGCTCATACCAACAGAAGAATATGATCATATCTTTTAAACACTATTCTCTAGCTAATCCCACCAAGCTATTCACTATGTTTAGGAATTTCTATCTAAAAATGAAAATAAATTGAATCTTTTTTTTTTCTTGAGACAGATTCTCACTGGCAAAAGTGCCATAGCATCATAGCTCACAGCAACCTCCAACTCTTGGGCTCAGGTGATCCTCTTGCCTCAGCCTCCTGAGTAGCTGGGACTACAGGTACCCGCAATAAGGCATGGCTACTTTTTAGAGACAAGGTCTTGGTCAGGCTGGTCTTGAACTCATGACCTCGGGCAATCCACCTGCCTCGGCCTCCCAAAGTGCTAGGATTACAGGCATGAGCCACTGCTCTATTGAATTTCTTTTAAAACATGATGCCCCAATCAGAAAACTAGTATTCAGATGGTACTAATAATGAATATCAACTCCGTTATTATAAGATACAATTTTTTTTTTTTTTTTTTTTTTTTGTTTAGAGACAGAGTCTCACTTTGTCACCCTTAGGAGAGTGCTGTGGCATCACAGCTCACAGCAACCTCCAGCTCTGGGGCTTAGACAATTCTCTTGCCTCAGCCTCCCCAGTAGCTGGGACTACAGGCACCCGCCACAATGCCCAGCTATTTTTTTGTTGCAGTTTGGCCTGGGCTGGGTTTGAACTCACCACCCTCTGTATATGGGGCCGGCATCCTACTCACCGAGCCACAGGCGCTGCCCTAAGATACTATGTTTTTATTAAAAGAATTAAAGCTGGCTTTGCGCCCATAGGTCAGTGAGTAGAGTGCCGGCCACATACACTGAGGCTGGTGGGTTTGAGCCTGGCCCAGACCTGCTAAACGATGACAACTGCAACCAAAAATACCCAGGCGTTGTGGTGGGTACCTGTAGTCCCAGCTACTTGGGAGGCTGAGGCAAGAGAATCGCTTAAGCCGAAGAGTTGGAGGTTGCTGTGAGCTGTGATGCCACTACACTCTACCAAGGGTGACATAGTGAGATTCTGTCTCAAAATAAAATAAATAAATAAAAGAATTAAAGCCGAGTCAGGCACAGTGGCTGATGCCTGTAATCCTATCACTCTGGGAAGCTGATGCAGGTGGATTGCCTGAGCTCAAGAGACCAGCCTGAGCCAGAGAAATACCTCATCTCTAAAAATAGCCGGGTGTTGTGGCGGGCACCATAGTCCCAGCTACTTGGGAGGCTGAGGCAAGAGAATTGCTTAAATCCAAGAGTTTTAGGTTGCTGTGAGCTGTGAGTCATGACACTCTACTGGGCACAACAAAGTGACAGCCTGTCTCAAAAAAAAAAAAAAAAATTTGGCTCAGTGCCCATAGCTCAGTGGTTAGGGAGCAGCCACATACACCGGGGCTGGCATTTTCGAACCCGGCCAGGGCCTGCTAAACAACGACGACTATAACAAAAAAATAGCCAGGTGACACAGTGAGACTCTGTCTAAAAAAAAAAAAAAAAAAAAACAAGAATTAAAGCCACTTTAACTACAAAATCATCAAACCTTTAAAACATGATTTTCTGGCTTGGTGCCTGTGGCTCAACAGGCTAAGGTGCCAGCCACATACACCTGAGCTGGCGGGTTCGAATCCAGCCCGGGCCCGCCAAACAACAATGACAGCTGCAACCAAAAAATAGCCAAGCGTTGTGGCGGGCGCCTATAGTCCCAGCTACTTGGGAGGCGGAGGCAAGAGACTTGCTTGAGTCCAGGAATTGGAGGTTGCTGTGAGCTGTGATGTCACTGCACTCTATCCAGGGTGACAGCTTGAGGCTCTGTCTCAAAAAAAACAAAAAACAAAAAACATGATTTTCTAAGTATCATTAACCATTTTGGGTACCTTGTTTTCTACTGGTTGACAGAAGATATGTGCTGGCCCTAAAATATGACCTGCTCTGAATCATAACAAAGCAAAATTTGGAAAAAAAATTTTTTTAAGTATCAAAGACTATCAAAATCATCCCTAAGTTAAAATAAGTGAAAATAAAAATGACTGATTTAATGGATTATTTGCCTAAGGTTTTTGTTCAAAAGTCAAGAAGCAATTTACTTACCATAAAAGTGCTTCCATATTTTCTTTACTCTAGAGAGAAATCTCAGGTGCATTTACTCATATTATCACCTCATTAAATTACTCAAAGAAAAATCTAATGCATATTTGGAATTAAAACTGTAAAAAAAAACCCCCAAATCCTTATTTTGTTCTTGTAAAACTTTATTTCAGTTTAAACAACAAAGCAAATGATATTTATGTCATCCACGGACAGACGGGAGAATACAGTCATCCTTCATAGCTTTTTAGCTGCCAAACTCCATATGAGAGATATATCTAGGTAAAAGACACTTATTATTCCAGACTATATGCACCTCACAATCTGAGATCATGAAAATGAATCAAAAAGATTAGAAACAGGCTCACGTAAAGTCACATCAAAAAGCTGAGAAAGTAATTTCTAATGCTTTGGAAAATCTTGTTTCTACTTAAACTCAGAAGAATGAATTTTTTTTTTTTTTTTTTTTTGAGACAGAGCCTCAAGCTGTTGCCCTGGGTAGAGTGCTTTGGCATTACAGCTCACAGCAACCTCCAACTCTTGGGCTCAAGTGATTCTCCTGCCTCCACCTCCCAAGTAGCTGGGACTACAGGCGCCCGCTACAATGCCTGGCTATTTTTTGTTGCAGCCAGCATTGTTGTTTGGCAGGCCCAGGCTGGATTTGAATCGGCCAGCTCAGGTGAATATGGCTGGCACCTTAGCTGCTTGAGCCACAGGCGCCGAGCCAGAAGAATGAATTTTGTTTGTTTGTTTGTACAGACAGAGTCTCACTTTATCGCCCTCAGTAGAGTGCTGTGGTGTCACACAGCTCACAGCAACCTCGAACTCCTGGGCTTAGGCAAGTCTCTTGCCTCAGCCTCCCGAGTAGCTGGGACTGCAGGCGCCCACCACAACACCCGGCTATTTTTCTGTTTTGCAGTTTGGACGAGATTGGGTTTGAACCCGCCACCTTTGATATATGGGGCTGGCGCCCTACTCGCTGAACCACAGGTGCCACCCAGAAGAATGAACTTTTAAAGATCAGAAATAGGAGGTCCATACCATAAGTATTAGAGACAATGATATGTACTTTCATCAGTTTAATATGACTATTAGAATTCAAGATATTATGTAAAATCTGTACGTAGTCTCAGTTGATGCCAAAGATGGAAATCTTACACTTCTTTAAAGGAAACATAAAAATATGACTGTTTGGGGCGGCACCTATGGCTCATCGAGTAGGGCGCCGGACCCATATACCAAAGGTGGCAGGTTCAAACCCAGCCTCGGCCAAACTGCAAAACAAAAAAATAGCTGGGCGTCATGGCAGGTGCCTGTAGTCCCAGCTACTCGGGAGGCTGAGGCAAGAGAATCGCCTAAGCCCAGGAGTTGGAGGTTGCTGTGAGCTGTGTGATGCTACAGCACTCTACTGAGGGCGATAAAGTGAGACTCTGTCTCTACA
Source organism: Perodicticus potto (assembly GCA_963574655.1). NCBI lineage: Eukaryota > Metazoa > Chordata > Mammalia > Primates > Lorisidae > Perodicticus > Perodicticus potto. Next base: position 5,094 of record CAUYRH010154799.1, read on the forward strand.
AAAAAAAAAAAAAAAAAAAAAATGACTGTTTGGATCTTGTCTTTTTTTTGCAGTTTTTGGCTGGGGCTGGGTTTGAACCCTCCACCTCTGGCCTATGGGGCCGGCGCCCTATTCCTTTGAACCATCGGTGCAATTGTCTTAATTTACAATTGATTAGTCCATTTTTCATGTTTTTGGAAAAGGGACCGTGTAGAATTGTTACACACCTGAAAAAGGTTCCCAATAGAAAGTCCCCATTAACATCAGCAACTGAGATATCTAATTCAGTCTACAGATTTTTTTTCTGATCAAATAATCAACTTTTAGTTATTTCCTAGTGCCTGCCTGCTGTTTTCAATGTATAACTTGCCAGATTAACTGTATCACTGATTTTATTTTTGCCCTTTAACTAAGATATACATAGAAACAACAAGACAATACAATAGCTGTAATGACCTTCAATAATTTTTTTATTAATTAGTTAAACTTATTCTAGTGAAGGCTAATGCCAAATTTATCCAATAGTCTTTGATTTCAGAATTACTTATAATAGTAGAATACTGCATCATATTCAGAAATCTTGATCAATAATCTTCTACTTACATCTCACAATTATCTTTCTAGACAATTTACAATTGTAAAATACACAAATGCAATATTGTTTAAAATAAATATACAATATATAGTTTCTACATTCTCATACAGGCTTAAAAATGAGGTAATAAAAACTTAACTGATTAAAACTCTTACCATTCTGGAAATGGCTTAGCAAAATGATGGTGAAATATTTTTTTCTTAGTTTTTTTTCATATTCTCATTGAATTCGTCCATTACATATTTTTTCTATGCTGAAAAATTATGTAAAAAATCCTTAAGCTTTGTTGGATAGTCTGTCATCACCCCGGTTGCTCCCAAATCAAAAGCTCTTTTGTACTCTTGTTCTTCATTTAATACCCAAATATACACCTGAAAATTGGAAACGCGAGAAATACGAGAAGAAATTTTAAAATGGAAAATTATTTTTATAATAGTTATCCAATATAATCTAAGCACATTTAGAAATAATCTTTTTTTTTTTTTTTTTGAGACAGAGCCTCAAGCTGTCACCCTGGATAGAGTGCTATGGCATCACAGCTCACAGCAACCTCCAACTCCTGGGCTCAAGTGATTCTCCTGCCTCCGCCTCCCAAGTAGCTGGGACTAGAGGCACCCACCACAACACCCGGCTGTTTTTTGTTGCAGCCGTCATTGTTGTTTGGCGGGCCCGCCTGGATTTGAACCCACCAGCTCAGATGTACGCGGCTGGCGCCTTAGCCGCTTGAGCCACAGGCGCCGAGCCTAGAAATAATCTTTTAAAGCTTTCATTTTAAGAAATCATTCGACTTTTTAAAAATCCACATTACTCAATAAATACACACTGCCCCACCCAGCTGACATCAGCTAGTCTCACCTCTACATAAGAGAAACCTAGTTAGAGAAATACCAATGCTTTATTGCTAACTGTAAGGAAAAGGTTAAGGTCCTCATTTGTGAGTCAGTAAGGTTGTATCATCAGAGTCAGAAACCAAATTAAGTCAGTTAAAAGTTCCTGCCCTTTATATTTATGTTAAACTGCTAAGCTATTTCCAAAATGCACCACACCAGTAACTTACTTGAATGCCTCGAGCAGTAAGGTGGTCAAACAAAGCTTTCCTCATTAGTAAGCTAGAAAAGAAAACCATGACAGATTTAGAAATTTACTAGTTCTAACTAAGGACTAAAATTAGTCTTTGTCCTACCTTAGTCAGTTTAGAGTTTAGTAATTCCTAGTTTAATTTAATCCCAATGCTTCAGCAAAACAAGCAATGGTTTTAAGTGATAATAGCCACTACGGATGAATTTATGTCTTAACTTCTGGATCTTCTTTCACTGACAACTGCTAGTGGACATTGAGAACTTCCTTTCCATTCCTTCTTGCTACTAGATCTCTCGGAGACCCATTCTTATTGACACAGCTCAGTGGAGAAGAGGCTTCCTCACTTTGTTGGACCTATGTTGATAATGAGAAAGAGCTGGGAAGTTTGTGTTCCTAACTTTCTAAGTTAAAACAAGGCAGCAGACACAGGTCAAGTTTTATAATACCGTAGTTCAGTTACATAATGGATTAGTCTTTTGGAAACTGTTTTAGAAACATTATGTCCATTAATTATACCATTCTTTATGTAGGAAAAAAGTATTTTTTGGTTATAGTGAACTTTTAGAATACAAACCACTTGAGCAAGATGGGAATTAACTGTACTGAAAAGATATATATATTATTATATATTATTATTATAATATTATTATATATATTATTTCTATTCTGCCTATTAGAATGATAATAACTAAATAACAGAAAACTAGAAATTACGTGCATTTAACACCAATTAAAAATGCATCCTTGAAAACTAAAAATTGAATCAGGAATAAAGCAAAAAAGAATAAATTGTGTGGCACAGAGAAAAGATAAAACTAATTTTCTAAGACTCTTTGAAAGAGGAGCTTCAAAGAAAGCATGTTTGAAATAATAAACATGATTAGAACTATTAAAATACTTAAGCATTCAAGGTTACATTTTCTTTTCTTTTGTAGAGACAGAGTCTTACTTTGTCACCCTCGGTAGAGTGCTGTGCAGTCACAGCTCACAGCAACCTCCAGCTTCTGGGTTTCGGCGATTCTCTTGCCTCAGCCTCCCAAGTAGCTGGGACTACAGGCACCTGCCACAACGCCCGGCTATTTTTTGATGCAGTTTGGCCAGGGCTGGGTTTGAACCCACAGCCCTCGGTACATGGGGCCGGCGCCCTACTCGCTAAGCCACAGGCGGAGTCTCACTTTATCGCCCTCTGTAGAGTGCTGTGGCATCACACAGCTCACAGCAACCTCGAACCCCTAGGCTTATGTGATTCTCTTGCCTCAGCCTCTCGAGTAGCTGGGACTACTACTTCTGGGCCCGCCAGAACACCTGGTTATTTTTTTGTTGCAGTTTGGCCAGGGCCGGGTTTGAACCCGCCACCCTTGGTATATGGGGCCAGCACCCTACCCACTGAGCCACAGGCACTTCCTTCAAGGTTACATTTTCAAGCAAAATATAGCACCATTATTTTGTGTTTTTTAACTAAACTTAAACTCAACATGCATTTTCTTTCTTTCTTTTTTTTTTTTTTGCAGTTTTTGGCCGGGGCTGGGTTTGAACCCACCACCTCTGGGTATATGGGGCCGGTGCCCTACTCCTTTGAGCCACAGGCGCCGCCCTATGGCATTTTCTTTAAAGTAGATGTCCAACTTGTAGGCAGCAGGTCTTTCTGCTGTTAAAACTTGGCACAGATTTTTCTGAAAAATGTGCCATAGGCAATATACACTTTTATATATGCCGTATTGTTAACACTGATTTTCATCACATTTTTGACTTTGTGCTAGTGGAAACAGCAAATAAGTAAAAGGGGTGATTATCCCCACTCTGTTACTAACTAGCTAGAAAAGTAAATCATTTAACTAGGTGGATGGAAGCTCAATTTTTTTCATGAAGTTAGATGAGATTATCTCTCAGGATTCCTACTAAGGTTCTGTGACTAAGAATTAAGCAACTTCAAAATGATTTATATACATCCATTTGCACAGTGGGTGCTCAATTTGTCCTTGTTACAAATTACATGTGGAAAGCTTGTATCAAATTTTAAGTGTAGTACTTAATAAATATAGCTAAAGCAATAACTTGCATCATAATAAACTAAAATTCTTACATATCAGAAAGCCAGATGAGAAACTTTTGACTTCTAGACATGGTGTGTGGTTCTTTTAGCCTAGGGTAAAATAAAATTTGAATTACTAATTAGAAACATAGGAATATATCAGTGGGATAAAACAAAACAAGTTTAAAAAGGAAAACAATGATCTAAAAATATATTTCGTAAAAGAAGAAAATAAAGCATAGAAAATTGGATTCCACGTCCTCTGGTCTCAAGCCAACTTTTTGCTATCACTATTCAAGGGTAAAAAAAAAAAATAAAGGTTATGTTTTCAGTGACCCTCATGTCCTAGGCTCATGTCTCTTTTTTGGTGAAAACTCTTTCTCCTTTGTTTGCTATAATTTAGTATTTGGAGGTTTAAACACACAACCAAACTGTACTATATTAAAAGATAGTTGGGGGGCAAAAGTGAGACACTGAAAGCATATTTTTCTTTCCTTTTTTTTTTTTTGAGACACAGCCTCAAGCTGTCACCCTGGGTAGAGTGCTGTGGCATCACAGCTCACAGCAACCTCCAATTCCTGGGCTCCTGCCACAACGCCTGGCCATTTTTTTTTTGGTTGCAGCCACCATTGTTGTTTGGCGGGTCCAGGCTGGATTCAAACCCGCGAGCTCAGGCGTACATGGCTGGTGCCTTAGCCCGTTGAGCCACAGGCACCAAGCTATTTCTTTCCTTTTAAATATTTGTTGACCTAGACCCTGCCTTTTTTTTTTTTTTGTTAGACAGAGTCTCACTACGTTGCCGTCGGTAGAGTGCTGTGGCTTAAGCAACTCTCTTGCCACAGCCTCCCGAGAAGCTGGGACTACAGGCGCTTGCCACAACGCCCGGCTATTTTTTTGTTGCAGTTGTTGTTGTTTAGCTGGCCCGGGCAGGTTCAAACCCGCCAACCTTGGGGTATGTGACTGGCACCAGAACCACTGTGCTATGGGCACCGAGTCTAGAAATATTTTATATAAATTACTTCTACCATTTACTTTTTCCTATTTCCAGAAGTTTTTGAGGTGGTGGTGGTTTTTCTTCATAAACGTATTACAGTAATACTACTGAAGAACCTGGAGCTAATAGAATTTCAGTGGCATATAGTTGTCAGTGAAATAGAAAGAAGTGATGAAAGTTGAAGGGCAACTGCTATTTTGTATCAGAATAAAAGAATTATTAAGGCTCAGCACCTGTAGCTGAAGTGGCTAAGGCGTCAGCCATATACACCAGAGCTGGCAGGTTCGAATCCAGCCTGGGCCCACCAAACAACAATGACAACTGCAACCAAAAAATAGCCAGGCATTGTGGTGGGCGCCTGTAGTCGCAGCTACTTGGGAGGCTGAGGCGAGAGAATCGCTTAAGCCCAGGAGTTGGAGGTTGCTGTGAGCTGTGATGCCACAGCACTCTACCCAGGGTGTACAGTTTGAGGCTCTATCTCAAAAAAAAAAAAAAAAAAAGAATTATTAACTGCTATAATTAGGTTCAATTTTTTTTGAGATAGGGTCTAGCTATGTTGTCCAGGTTGGTCTCAAAGTCTCTCGCAATTTTCCCTCCTCAGCCTCATCAGTAGCTGGGATTACAACACTATGTCAGCTCAACTCTTTTTACCTGACTTCTTTTTTTTTTTTCTCTACTACAAGGCTGTAGTACTTTTACCTGATTTCTGACTATCCAGGTACAGAAAATTATTATAACCCGAGATGAGTCTATAGGTAATTTTTTTATTCATTTTAAAGAATGTGCCTTAATTGTATTAAAAAAGCACTATTAGTATAGGTCAGGTAATAGAACGTGGAGATAACTACAGTAATCTCTTCCTTATCATTTATAGTGATATTAAAAAATCATCCCATAATTGATAACTGATGAAAAGAAGGTAACCACTTACTTCATTATGATAGAAGGCATTGGGATTTCAAAAAACTGTTCTCGAATGGGCACAAAGGGCAAGAGCCCGGTGAAGAAAAGGCCAAGAATGAGCAGAACACGTTGTAGACTAAAGAGTATAGGAATATCTGAATTCTAAAAGACACAAACAGTATTGTGTGTTTTATTATAGTTGCTCAAATAAAGAGGATTATTTCATAATCCTCAAACTTTCCCAAGACTATATCCATTGACAAACACACCACACTTAGAAATGACCAGTCCTTGACATGTGAGTCAAGATGTACCTTGGAGTCTTGCAGTGTAATCAATATTATTAAAGCTTCTCTATTCCCTTTTCTCTGCTTTTGCAACACCATTTCTGTCTGCTGTTTATAGTACTTACAACCACAGACTAAACATACCAGAATCTCTTCATAGAAAAAAATGAAGAGATGAATATATGAGATGTTCAATAACCTTACTCCTATTTTAAAAATATATAGCTATATTTCTATTCATATCAGTGTCTACAGATATACAGCAATACTGTTGCAAATATATTATCTTTCAGCTATGTTATGAATCAACATAAAATATAAATAAGATTTTATGCCACAAGCAGTGGCTGAAGACTGTAATCCCAGCACTTTGGAAGGCAAAGGCAGGAGGATTCTTTTTCCTTTTCTTTTTTTTTTTTTTTGCAATTTTTGGCTGGGGCTGGGTTTGAACCCACCACCTCTGGCATATGGAGCTGGCACCTACTCCTTTGAACCACAGGTCTTTTTTTTTTTTTTTTTTTTGAGACAGAGTCTCAATATGTCAACCTTGGAAGAGTGCTGTGACATCATAGCTCACAGCAACCTCAAACTCTTGGGCTTAAGTGATTTTCTTGCCTCAGCCTCCCAAGTAACTGGGACTATAGGTGCCTGCCACAACGCCTGGCTTTTTTTGCAGTTTTTGGCTGGGACTGGGTTTGAACCCATCACCTCCGGCATATGGGGCTGGCGCCCTACTCCTTTGAGCCACAGGCGCCACCCACGCCTGGCTATTTTTGTTGTTGTTGTAGTTGTCATTGTTGTTTGGCAGGCATGGGGCAGGTTTGAACCCACCTGCCCAGGTGTATATGGCTGGCGCCCTAGCCACTGAGCTACAGGCGCTGAGCCAGCAGGAAGATTCTTGACCCCTGGAGTTCCAGGTTGCAGCGAGCTATGACTGCACCACTGTACTCCAGCCTGTGTCATGAAGCGAGATACTATCTCTAAACTTAAAAAAAAAAGAATTTTCTAAGTTAGGCTGAGAATCTAACCACCATTTTAAGTTTCTATTAGAAAGTTTGCTAAAGATCCCAAAACTTAAAATGCAAACTTTACATACTATATTTTTTGTGCTAAAATAAACATAACATAAAAGTTATCATTTAAACAGTTTAAGTGTACAGTTCAGTGGTTTTAAGTATATTTACAGTGCTGTGTAACCAACCTTCAGAAATCTTTTTCATCTTGCAAAACTCTATACCATTAAACAACTTTCCCCCTTCTACATATTTTTTAAAAATGAATACAAATTCTGGCTAAGTTGTATTTTTCTATAAAAACCAATACATTAAAAATCAAGCAAAAGTAATTTACTTTAGTCACATATCAATGGGGGGGGGCAGGATTGTTTGTTTTCACATGTCACTGACCATCCCTCATTGGTTTGCAACTGTTAAATAATTAACTATCAATTATCAACTTCTTTATTTTAAAATACACAGCAAAAAGTTTGAGAATTTATTTTATTTTATTTTTTGTAGAGACAGAGTCTCACTCTATCACCCTCGGTAGAGTGCCATGGAGTCACAGCTCACAGCAACCTCCAGCTCTTGGGCTTAGGCAGTTCTCTTGCCTCAGCCTCCCAAGTAGCTGGGACTACAGGTGCCCGCCACAGTGCCTGGCTATAAGAATTTATTTATATATTTATTTTTTAAGACAGAGTCTCACTATGTTGCTCTTGATAGAGTGCTGTACTGTCACAGCTCATAGCAACCTCAAATTCTTGGGCACCTCAAATTCTTGGGCTTAAGCAATTCTCTTGCCTCAGCCTCCCAAGTAGTTGGGACTACAGGTGCCCGCCACAATGCCTGGCTATTTTTTTTTGCTGCAGTTGTCGTTGTTGTTTAGCTGGCCTGGGTTGGGCTTGAACCCTCCAGCCTTGGTGCATGTGGCTAGCGCAGTAACCATTGTGCTATGGACCCAAGCCATGTTTGAGAATTTATTTTGTCCTTTGGTTTACATGATGCTTTGTAATGTTTTTGGCTTATTTATATACAGGTGTTTCAGCTGTAACACAATATACTAGTCCCTGAAAAACCTTGAGTTCTGCAAATTCATCCACTAAGAATAACAGAGTTTATGAGAAAAATAGGGTTAGGGGCTGATTCTCAAAATTTATGCAACTTTGTAACTAGGGTAATAAAAACAGTAATCGGTACTTCTGGAGAGCTATGTAAGTCTGCCAGTGAGGGGTAAAGAGACAGTATACTGGCTGTACTTCATATATATATGTGTATATATATGTATGTGTATATATATATATATATATTTGGAGACAGTCTCACTTTGTCACCCTTGGTGGAGTGTCACGGCATCATAGCTCACAGCAACCTCAGCCTCCCAAGAAGTAGCTGGGACTACAAGTGCCCACCACAACGTCTGATTTTTTTTTTTTTTTTACAGATGGGGCTCAGGCTGGTCGAACCTGTGAGCTCAGGCAATCCACCGGCCTTGGCTTCCCAGAATGCTAGGATTACAGGTGTGAGCCACCTCGCCTGGTCTTAAATTAGAATTTTGTATGGGATGCAGGAATTTGGAGACTGGGGGTGTGGTAGAGAATGGAAATAAATACAAAAAAATAGCACAAGGGAATTGTGTGGTGATGCAAGTTTTTACTACTTAGGAAATTCCCACGTATGAGCAAGTTTAAGAACTACTGCACTAGGGCCTGGCGCGGTGGCTCACGCCTGTAATCCCAGCACTCTGGGAGGCCTAGGTGGGCAGATTGCCTGAGTTCACAGGTTCCAGACCAGCCTGAGCCAGAGTGAGAACTCATCTCTAAAAATAGCCTGGCATTGTGGCAGGCGCCTGTTGTCCCAGCTACTTGGGAGGCTGAGGCAAGAGAATCGCTTGAGCCCAAGACTTTAAGGTTGCTGTGAGCTATGACGCCAGAGCACTCTACTAAGGGTGACAAAATGATACTCTGTCTTAAAAAACAAAAAAAAATAACTACTGCACTAAGTGTGAAGGAACATGAAGTCATTAACTAGAATAAGCACCACATTTTCCCATCACCAGTGTGTGCCATGGATTCCTTTTATTTTATATTTTGAGTTTCTAGTATCTGAGAACTAAAGGACTAATGTAAAATTCTTATAAATCATACATAAAGAATTGCAAAAAATGTATCAATTGTATAGCATGTTGGTAATATGAACAACAAATTTCACTGAGACATTTTTACGATGATGCTTGAAAACTGCTGCTGAATAGTTTTTTTTTTTTTTTTTTTTTTTTTTTTAGATAAAGAGTCTCACTTTGTTGCCCTTGGTAGAATGCCGTAGTGTCACACAGCTCACAGCAACCTCCAGCTCTTGGGCTTAGCCGATTCTCTTATCTCAGCCTCCCGAGTAGCTGGGACTACAGGTGCCCACCACAACGCCAGGCTATTTTTTGGGGGCAGGTTGGCTGGGGCCAGGTTTGAACCCACCACCCTCGGTATATGGGACCGGCGCCTTACCGACTGAGCCAAAGGCACCGCCCTGCTGAACAGTTTTTGAAGCTTTTAAATTCTAAAATAACAGAAGCTTCTGGAAAAATACATCAATCAAGGGGAAAAGGATGTGAAAGTGAGCTTTTTATTTTGAAATAATTATAGACTCACAAAAAGTTGCAAAAATAGTATAGTCCTATGTACCCGTATCCAGATTCCCCGAAAGGTGATCTCTGATGTAACTGTAGTACATTATCAAAACCAGGAACTGACATTAGTCAACTGACACACACTAGTTCATTACTATTAATCAGACTACAGACCTTACTCAGTTTTCAACATGTTTTTAAATTGCATCCATTTGTGTATGTGTGTATAGTTCTATGCAATTTTAACCAATGTATAGATTACCAAAAGCAGTTGTAAAACTGTTTCATCACCACATAATTTCCTTGTGCTATCTTTTTTTTTGAGACAGAGCCTCAAACTGTCACCCTGGGTAAAGTGCCATGACATCACAGCTCACAGCAACCTCCAACTCCTGGGCACAAGCGATTCTCCTGCCTCTGCCTCCCAAGTAGCTGGGACTACAGGCGCCCACCACAACGCCGGGAGATTTTTTGGTCACAGCCGTCATTGTTGTTTGACATTCAAACACGCTGGCGTGTTCGGGCTGGATTCGAACACGCCAGCTCAGGTGTATGTGCCTGGCGCCTTAGCTGCTTGAGCCCCAGGCGCTGAGCCACCTTGTACTATCTTTATATTTGTTTCCATTCTCTACCACACCCCCAGTGTCCGTCCCCTGGTAGCAACTAATCTGCTCTCCATGTCTAGAGTTTTGAGAATGTTATATAAATGGAATAATATAGTATGCAACAGTTTGAGGATGATTTTTTTCACGAAGAGAAGGGAAAGAAAGGAAAGGGCCTTTGAGGGCCATCCAGGTTGTTGTATGTATTGATAGTTCATTACCTTTTATGGCTGAATAGTATTCCATTGTATGGAGGTACCAAAGTTTGTTCAGCCATTTATTTATTGAAGGACATCTGGGTTATTTCCAGGATTTTGCTTTTATGACTAAAGTTGCTATAAACATTCATGAATAGGTTTTTGTATACATAGTTTTCATTTTTCTGGGATAAATGCTCAAGATAAGATAGCTAGTTCCTACAATAGGTGTATCTCTAGTTTTATAAGAAACTACCACCTGGCTCGGCGCCTGTGGCTCAACGGGCTAAGGCGCCAGCCACATACACCTGAGCTGGCGGGTTCGAATCCAGCCTGGGCCTGCCAAACAACAATGACGGCTGCAACCAAAAAATGGCTGGGCGCTATGGCGGGCGCCTGTAGTCCCAGCTACTTGGGAGGCAGAGGCAGGAGACTCGCTTGAGCCCAGGAATTGGAGGTTGCTGTGAGCTGTGATGCCACGGCAC
>CAUYRH010154800.1:0-12299 GCA_963574655.1 Perodicticus potto
TCTTAGAAGGGACAGGTGAAACCTACTAAATGCAGAACACAAATGTTTTCACATAATAAACGAGAAAATCCCATGAAGGTTATGTCGAACAGTTGGATGAAAATATTTCAGATTGTATATGAAGCCCGCACACTGTACCCCATGATTGCACTAATGTACACAGGTATGATTTAATAAAAAAAAAGAAAGAAAGAAATAAAATATTTCCTTTACCAGAAGTATTTAATGTTCAAATGAAAGCAAGCACAAGAGTTTTTTGTGTTTTTTTCCAAAAGCTCTTGCTGGAGTTTCAAAGAGGTATATTTCAATCTGTGTCATTCTAAATATCTTTTAAAATTTTCAGTGCATTAATCTACCTATGTTTGATGAAATGAATTAGAATGCCAAGATTGGGCTGCGTTAGCATCTTGAATTTTTACTCACTAAGACTACTACATATTATTATTTGATTCACCAGCTATTTTGTATACTTCACGAGACCCTGAAAGAGGTAAATATTCAATATACATCTGAATTTGAATAACTTCACTTAATGGCATAAATCCAATAATGAGTAGTTTATTGAAGATACAAAAAGTGATATAGCTACTCCAATAAGTGTCTGAACAGAAATGAAATTAATATGACTACCTGATATAAATTAGAAGTTATGAAATAGTAAAATAAGAAATCATATTGAAGATCTCACATAGTAATTCACATACCAAGTATTGAGTATAAAGACTTTTAGATACCAAGCCATAATAAGCACCAGTACTAATTGTGAAGAATGTGAATTTCGATAATAAAAATGTCTCTTATTTTATAGGACCTATCTTTATGGCAGATAAAGCATTTTACAGATATATTATCATTATGTAATACTCTTTATTAAGAGCCTTAATACATTGACCAGTCAAGGAATTTCCCATCCAGAAATCCTTGTAATGAATTCATAAAGTAGCACTGACCTCATTTGTACTACTAACAGAAATAAATCAACTACAGGTGATGGCTCAGTGATCCACCACTACAAGTTATTCATGTAACCCCAGCTATGATTCCAATCCTGAGAGTATCAAATGAAGTAACTGACACAAGCTGAGGAGCCTATATTTTAGAACTATAGGACTCTTAGCAATCATCTGAGCTGTTTATTTTACAGAGAGGAAAACTGAGTCATATAGAGACTCAATTATCCATTCAATTCCATAGTTAGCATAATAAATTCCAAACCACTTTTCTTAGCAGGCAAAGATTTTCCTGGTTCCTACTTCTCCAGCTTTTATGACCTCGCTCCCTTCCCTCCTTTCAGTGTTCTGGCCACATTGAACTTCAAGTCACTCTTAGAATGGGCCATAATCTTTGATGCCTCCCCACCTTCGCATATGCTGTTCTCTTTATTTTTAGCTGCCGCTCCTTCTCTCTCTGATACCAATCCAGTGGTTCTTGTCCATCAGTGTATTCATCCTTCAAGAATCTACTTAAACATCTCTTCTGTGAAAACTTCTCTAATGAACTAAAATGGTCCCTATGTAGTGCTCCAAACTTGTAAATGTTTCCATTATAGATGCAGCCATTGTATTTTTATTAATTTTTATAAGCTTCTTCCTCCCAAAGAAGCCACATATGCCTCAAGGATAGAAATTATTTATTAGTGTTTCTTCACTTTGGTTGCCCATTATATTCATCTAGGATATACTTAAAAATAATTGGTTCTTGGACTAATTCCCAAACCTCCATTTTAAATTCTGATTGTCTGTATGATGAAACATAGGTTTGTATATAAATCTTCTCTATGGTGAGTCTAATGTAGGTGCCAGTAAAATTTCTCTGTAAAGAGATAGATAGTATATTATTTAGGCTTTAGATGACATAGGCAATACATAAATGAATGAACCTGGCAGTGTGGGAATAAAAGATATTTACAAAACTGGGTGGCAAGTCAGATTTGGCTCATAGGCCACAATTTAATGACTTCAGATCTAAGGCATAACTAAGGTTAAGAATTACCACTGAGTAGGGCAAAGCTTCAAGATGACTAATTAGAGGCTCTGGGCACTCACTTCCACCACAAAGAAAAACCACAACAGTGAGTAGACAACTACATGCTGAATCGAGTTTCTGACAGAGAAGACAGGAATTCAGTAGGGAAGTGATAAGGCATCGTTGAGGCAAGGAAGGGAAGGAGAGTCAAGCAGCTGGCTGGCCCTGCCAAGAGCAGCTTAGAACCAGGAGATGCTATACCTGCAGGGAAAGATAAGCAAGAGACCCCCAAAAGTTCACATTCTCACCCTAGACTCCTGTAATTCTAGCCACAAAAGAGTGCTCCGGCCATCATGGATCTTGAGTCTAGTCTAGGGAGATGCCTGGAGTTCACACTGTGGCATTGCTCAGAGAGGAAGTTTATACTGGTCCTACAACCTCCTAAGACCCAAGCATCAGGAGCATGGTGCTATTTAGAGCCCAGGCCCACCAGACTATGTATACAAATCCTCCTTTGGAACCCAACAGCCCTTGCACTTTCACATCCCTGGAGGTCTACCCACCCAGACAACTGCAGTGGTGCAATGTTGGCTAAACCCAGAAATGTGGCCAGGTCCCCCCAATGTTATCACACACAATATCCTACACCCTAGAAAACAGGCAGTGCAGTGCACCAGGGAAGCAGCCTCTGGGACAAAGAGTGCTAAAGCTTGTGCTCCCTATTGACTGAAAGCGCCTCCTTTAAGCTGTTCTCACTGATAGCAACCCTGCTTCCTTCAACCTCACCTCCAACCTCACCTCCTACACATGACTTCTGGGAGGGTTTGGAGACCAGCTAGCCTGAGTACCATCCCAGGGAATGAAGACGAACCTACCTCACTCATTGCCTCTGTCATCAGTGTCTGAATGAACCATTCTGTGATCAGAAATTGACCCAGCCCAACCACCACAGTTGGTGGCCAGGGATATACCACATGGGTATCTAGAGGCCTGTCTCACTGCTGCCACTGCTGGCCTCATCTGTGAACCTAGGTATCCCCTATAACTCCCAATTGTGTTCGGTATGGATCTGTGGTTAGGCCCTCTCTGCTTACTGCTACTAGCTCTTGTATACATCATCCAGGGTATTAAGGATGAACACACCCTACCTGCTATCAGGACCCATGTATACCTCCCAAAGGGCCTACTAACCACAGCCTACTTCTCACAACAAGTGCCCAAATATGCTTCTCTAGGACCTGAGGGTTAGATTACTACTGTTATCATCAACATCAAGAATGCTGCCCAGAAGAACAAGGAAAGACCCACTTGACCTTCCTCTGCCATAGCTAGCATCTGAGCATGCAGTCTGAAATCCCAAGAACAAGCCCACAAAGATCTACCTCAGCTAGTGCCCATGTACACTGCCCAGGGCCTGAGTGTTACCATGCTTGGCCCACTGCTGCCACCACTGGTGCCCACAGATGAGCTCGCCTGAGATCCTGGCCTCCAGCAAAGTCTTACCACAGCCTCCACTAACCACAGCTTAAGTAACTGAGGAATGTAAAGACACCATTGATCCTGCCTACTGCCAAGAAATCATATAGAGACCATGCCACTGCACATACCCAGAATCAAGGGCAAAGCACGCTAGATTCTTCTATAGAAAAAAGTCATTTCCTGCAAGAGGCAATCCATAAAATTAGAAGATATTGTTGTGTCACATTAGCAAATATCAACAAAAGAAACAGGAAAAAAAAAAAAAAGAAAACATGCCATCTCTAAAGGAACATCATAATTCTCCTGTAACAGATCCTGTAACAGAAAAGGAAACCTATGAAATGCCTGAAAAAGGATTCAACATTAAAGAAGCTCAGTGATGTACAAGAAAACACATATAAATAAAACAAAGAAATCAAGAAAACAATTCATGATCTAAAGGAGAAATTCAATAAATAGATAAATAAAAGAACCAAAAAATAAATAAATAAATAAATCCTAGAAATAAAGAATTCAATGAATGAAATAAAAAATACAATAAAACATCAACAGCTGACCAGATCAAACAGAGGAAAGAATTTTAGAACATGAAGATAGAACTTCTAGAAAAAAAAAAGGTGAAGAAAGCCTATGTGATGTACAGGAAACCATAAAATGACCACAATTCATATTTTGGGACTTCCAAAAGAAGAAGAGATGGGCAAAGACACAGAAAACTTATTTAACAAAAGGATAACTGAAAATTGACAAACTCTCGCAAGAGATACAGACTTGGACATACAGGAAGTGGAAAGATTCCCAGAGAGATTCAACACAAAAAGATCTTCTTCAAGGCACCTTACAGTCAAAATTTCAAAAATCAAAGATGAAGAGAAAATTCTAAAAAAAAAAATCACATATAAGAGAACAGTCAGCAGACAAATAGCATATTTCTCTGCAGAAACCCTCACAGGACAGGAGAGAAAGGAATGATACATATAGTCAAAGTGTTGAAAGAAATAAAAATTGCCATTCAAGAATACTAGATATGACAAAGCTGTCCTTCAAAAATGAAGCTCAACTAGTCTCCCAAAGAAGCACAAACTGAGGAAATTCATCACCACTAGACTGGCCTGGCAAGAAAGGCTTAAGGGAGTCCTATATATGGAAATGAAAAATATATACCTAACATCAGGAGAACACAAAGGTCTGTGAGTCCTGGCTGAAGCAAGCATTGATTCCAGGAAGCACTGTCTCTCCAAAGACAAACCAG
Source organism: Perodicticus potto (assembly GCA_963574655.1). NCBI lineage: Eukaryota > Metazoa > Chordata > Mammalia > Primates > Lorisidae > Perodicticus > Perodicticus potto. The sequence continues at coordinate 4,697 of CAUYRH010154800.1, forward strand.
TATCCTAAGGAAGAAGCCTACTCCAGCTGGACAGCTACCAAACTTGGCAAATTGAACACTTGTGTGTGTGAAACACTCCAGATTCCGCTGAAGAATACTTAAGGAAACTTTGATGGCACTAATATCTTACTGGGGAGGTGGGGAAAAGAGCCAGTAAATTAAGATTATTTCTTTTAATGTGACCCTATTTACAACCACAAGTTAGTGGATAATTTGTTTTGTAAACATAAGTAGAGATAATTTGTATGAGGGTAAATGGCCTTCTAAATATTGTCTCTCACTGTTCAGCAATGTTGGGTCTCCTAACCCTCTGGGGGGGGGGGACGGTTGACCTAATTTTATTTTATTCTTTTGGTAGTTGTTTCCCCTATCACATAGTCAGAGAAAACTCAATATAGGGTCATAAAGCAAAAGCAAGGAGCATATTTAATATGAAACCTTTTAGGAACTTAAGATTTGGATCTCATAGACACTGGATTCATGACCAAGAGATCTAAAGTGTCAGCCAATTGCTTAAAGCAGTTTGTGAGAGAGAAGAAAGTAAAATACCAAAACTACCACCATAATATTTGTAGATCTAATTGCCACTTACCTTTCTGATTTCTCATTCCCTATCTTCAGAGGAAAAAGAACTCCCCAAAGAGCTGCATTTATGTGCTGAAGTTGCAAAGTTACATAAATGTCATTTCCATTTGCATGTACAGATGCTCACAGGCACAAAAATAGCATGACTAAAAAGTAATCTGGTGGAAATCATGTTCAAATTTAGTTCAAAGAGTATTTTAGTTCCAAATCCCAATTCAAAAACTTAATGGATCAGATTCTCACAATTCAGTTCAACTATCTACACATTTATTGAGGACCTGCTAAGCACAAAGGTACTTTACTAAATTTTTGGTCATAAATTGACAACCCTAAGGAGCAGAACTGCAACTATGGGCAGATAGCACCAGGGAGATTATATATAACTACCTGCTAAGCAAAGAGAGAACTGCATAAATTTGGAATGGGCTGCCAAGTGAACTATTGTATCATGAGCTGGTTATGCTGTACAGATTTTAAAAGTGCCCTTCTGGGCCACTGTGGTCCTTAGCAACCTTCCAATATTTATTACAAAGAGAGTTAAAACATAAACCCTGATATGAAAGGGCTTCCAATGTAGGAAATGGATGATGGCGATTGTTATCATTGTCATCCATTTAGGGGCTTTCTTTGATTTAAGCTACCATTTCACAAGCTGTTTTGCTTAGAGAGCAGTATCTCTCTAAGTTCATGGTTCCTTAGAAAACAAAATATTACATGGTCAAATAAATTTCAGGACCACAATATTACTATAGTTCTCCCTAGTGCTCTCCTAAAACTTCACAATGTACATTAGCAAATTGCAAGTTCTGAGATACCTAGTTTCATTGTAAATCTTCATTCATTTACTCAACAAGAACTATAATGGATATGCATTATGTTCCAAGTACTGCATTAGGCATCAAATACAAATTCTAGCTAGAGAAAATACCATATAAAAGGTAAGGTTATAAAGCGAAGCATACTACATAACAGAAACATATACTTTGTGTATTGAATCCTCCCCGTAAACATAGTGCTTGTTTGTTCTGAGCACCTTTTCATGCAGACCATATTTGGGCATTTATATCTGGTGATGTACATAATTTTATAATCCTGCTTCTTCCCCCCCAACTTGAGACGCTGATAATGAAATTAAGAAATCAGGACGCATTTACACGAGTAACAACATGAGTTCCTATGTGCTAAGTGTCAAAAACAAATGAATGAACGAATGCTACGAGGACTGATATTCAAAGAAAGTCTGATGACCAAGGGTGGAGGCAGCCCAGGAAAATATAATTAGGCAGCAGTAGGCTTAATGTGAAAGACCTGCACAAAGTTGGAGGGGTCCCACAGGACAGTTTCCTGTCTGATGTGTTCAAAGATGAGTGGGAACATTGTAGATTTCAGGGTAACTCTAGGATAAGCAGCAGCAACAGAAAATAAGTGGCCAATACACCAGTTGACTGGATTTTGTGCAGGAAAATAATAAAAATATACCCGTGGTATAGAAGATACAGTGTAAATACACTTAATTGTCCAACAAACATGAGGAAAGCATCTTCTTTGCAATAACATGAAGACATTAAAGCATTTGGAAGAAGGACAGAGGGAGGCATTATAGACAAATAAATTTCACAGGAATTGGTAAAATGATACAGCTGAGAAGTTGTAAGAGGGATATAGTCAAGGTAAGAAGAGATCTTATAAATTAGTGAAAGTCTGAGTCTTAGCTGGTTACTAAATGTTAAGTAACCTTGCCAGTCCTAGTTTCTCCATATTTCCTATCAGTACCTGAAAGCATTGTATTAAGTTTTTGATAATACACCTGCTATTTATTTCCACTGGAATATAAGGCGCAGGAAGGTAGAGAGTTTGTCCAGAACAATGGCTAGCCCTCGATAAGTCTCCATCTTTGTAATGAATCAAGGACTCTTTTTTATGGGCTGTCTTTTGAAAGTACAAAGAGGAAAGTATCTTCATTCACAATGATCTTACCTGAAGCTCAGCTTGGCAGAATGAACCCATTGGTTTCTAGTACACTACCCAGGCATTTATTTAGATACAGTCTTTTTGTATGAACAGCAAAGATAAACTATTCTGATGAAACAATCTTGCATAATAGAAGAAAACCAGGGTAGGAATAAAGAAGCCTAGATTCTGGTGTTAGCTCTACTTCAAAAGTGACTGGCATTTTATCTCTTGGGACCTTATTTTCATCATCAAAGGATAATTTTTCAAGTCACTACCAGGACTAAAACTTTATAATTCCAACAAAGAGCATATGGGCTATATGGGTGCAGTAGTTTCTGTTCCTCCAGGATTTTGTAAGACATACAGTCATATTCCACTAAACATAAAAAGCAAAAGCAAACTGTGTTCCTTATATGTGAACAACTTCTCTTGCCCCAGGGTAATTCAAGCTAGCCTATTTTAGAAACTGGAATTTATAAATTTATAAATTCTCTTTTATCCTATCTGAAAGCTGAAGCCAACTTTGTAATTATTCAGAATGATAGATTATTAGATCGGAGAGGAATGTGAGAAATCATCTGATCTACCTCCCTAGTAATTTACAATTTAAGAAATGGAGGCACATAGAAGCCAGAAAAAAAAAAAAAATTAAAGAGGTGTCAGGGATCAGATCTCAAAGCTTTTTGTGAGCAACATTAAAGAATTTGGAATTTGTCCTATGTGAAATGGGAAGTGTTTTAAGAGGGGATCAATTGAACCAGTTCTGTGTTTTTGGAAGATCGCTCCAGCACAAGCTTATATAGTTAATGAGTGGCAGTCATAAAAAGAAAGATGTTTCCAGACCCCAGGTCCAAAACTTTTGGTCTTTAGACTGTTTCCAGACTAAACTCATGCCTAATGTCCTCTCCCTCACATCCTTCTGCCACATCCATGAGCTACCCCATGTTATACCTCGGATGTCACCGATATATATTTTTTAAAGCGTGGTATATTTCTAAGGCAACAACATTTATCCCAATTTTACCCTGTAAAAAAAATTGTATTAGTATGTTAATTAACACTCATGCTTTCTTGCTCAGCCAATAAAACCTTGAAGTGATGCTGTTCAACTGCAAGGACTCTACATACTGAAGGATAATAAAAATTGATGTGGGTTACTGCTAAGTCTTTGATCTTTGCCCCGCCAGTATTACCAGCTGTGTAATACTGGCGGGGCAAAATTGGCAAAGAGATCAATAATTCACAAACCAGGAAAAAGGCTAAGTTCTGAGAAATGTAATTTTGGAAAGAGATTTGAGAGTGACATTTGGAAAGATAAGAATATTATTAAAAACATAAAATTTGCAAGTGCAAGTAGGCTGCTGGGTGAGAAATCAGTAAAGAATAAATTAAATTGCCATTTATAAACAAGCTACTCTTGAAAGAAATTGCTAGCAATCCTATGTTTTAAAGTCTGTGGCATTAATAGGTTTGTTTACCAAATATTAATTTTTAGGTATTAATAAATATATCTGAAGAAGTCTCGAACTAAAGATGGAGGACTAGAGGCAGCCTGCACATTCTGCTGCCAAGAAGAGGATGCAGAGTTCAGGTGGATGGCCACTTGAGGCTGGGGATTGGAAACAGCATTGGAATCTTTGGAGAAGCGATAGGGGACAATCAGAGTGAAGGAGGTGGTGAGAGGACAACCCCCACTTGGCAAGATGAGAAGGTAGTTGGGAAGGTGTCCACCTGGAGGGACAGGAGGAGAGACCCTAGGACTCCAGGGGGGACTTTTGTGGGAACTGTGGCTTGAGCTGAGCTGTGAGGACACCCCCACCACTGCCACTGACCTCAAGCTAACCCGGGACCTGCTTGCTCTGGACACTGCTCCAGAGAGCAAGCATGCAGGGACTTTGTGGCTCCTGTTCTGACGTTACTGCAGCAACACCATTCCTAGCTCTCAGGTTCAGAGCACTAGGTCTACACAGGGCTTGGCTTCTACTGCAGTGGCGACCAAATCGCCCCCGCTGAGCCAGGGAGGGAGCAGGAGGAGGGGACACTCCTATGAGTCCTGTGCCTGACAGCCAAGTGTCCCTTCCCCCCCATGAGGGATCTGAGATGAACAGGCAGCACACACACCAGCAGAGAAGCCTTGCAGCACTACCTCCTCATGACCTGAGAAGCAGGAGAGCCCCAGCTGCCCAGCAGCTTGGCTGGCCCTGTTGCCCTTCCCCTAACAGCCCCCAAGCTGCCACCCGGCCCCATGTCTCAGGACCTGCAGCTCATCCCTGAGGTTCCCATGCTGCTGCCAGCCCTGCAGCTACTGCTCCGAGGCTCCCCTGCTGCCATCAGGCCACCTGCTTACCCACCTCCAAGGCTCCTGCATTGCTACTGCAACCCCATAGCCCCAACCGCACAGCTCCCCTCAGCTGTTTGGTGACAACTTCCGCCATGCTCAAATGTACTGCTAAGAACCCACTATCCTTGAGCTGCCATCATACATGTAACAAGCTGCCATTGTCACTGCTGTGAGGAGACCCTGGCAGAGCAATCTCTGGCAATGCCAGCCTTTGTGTAGTGGTACTAGCCCAGCCCACAATCTGAGCTTCATAACCTACCAGGCTGCACAAAGTTCATCCTACACAGGCCTGGACTGTGACAATCAGAAGGGCGCAGGCCAACACAGCTCAGCCGCATCACAGGCTCAGTGCCTCTGCCCCTCCCCTGCAAGGTCAGTCATCCAGAGTAGGTTAGAAAATCTACTGCCTAAGTAGGAGACTTCCCAGCAAAGAACAGGTGTGCTGCAAACCTGTCTCCCCTGAGCTGAGAGAAGGGGATTCCAATGAAAAGACAGCAGCAACAGAACTCTGGCAACACGAATAAATGAACTAGTTCCACACCACCAAGGGATCGAAATGTATCTACAGCAATGGACCCCCAATCACAAGGAAATTGTAAAAATGTTAGAAATGGAATTCAGAATGTGGGTGGCAAACAAGACGAATGGGATTATAAAGAAACTTAAAAACCAATGCAAAGAAGCCAAAAACATATGTCAGGACATCAAAGAAGAAAAATTAAAAAGTCGCTTCAGACCTAGACAACATCAGAAAGGATAAAAGATAACTTAATGAAATGAGTCATTTAGAGAATTCCAAAATGTAACAGAATGCTTCAGCAACAGATCACAGCCCGAACAGCCAAACAAAAATGGCAAATCTGGAGGTATCACATTATCTGACCTCAAATTATACTATGAGGCTACAGTAACCAAAACAGCATTGTACCAGCATGAAAGTAAAGTCACAGGCAAACAGAACAGAATAGAGAACCCAGAAATGAAACCACCTACATAAAACCAACCAATCTGGCTCAGCGCCTGTGGCTCAACGGGCTAAGGTGCCAGCCATGTACACCTGAGCTGGTGGGTTCGAATCCAGCCCGGGCCCGCCAAACAACAATGACAGCTGCAACCAAAAAATGGCCAGGCGTTGTGGTAGGCGCCTGTAGTCCCAGCTACTTGGGAGGCTGAGGCAAGAGACTCGCTAGAGCCCAGGAATTGGAGGTTGCTGTGAGCTGTGATGCCGTGGCGCTCTGTCCAGGGTGACAGCTTGAGGCTCTGTCTCAAAAAAAAAAAAAAACCGACCAATCTTTGGCAAAGCAGACAACAACATATACTAGGGAAAGGATGTCCTATTCAATAAATAGTCCTGAGAAAACTGATAGCTACATGCAAAAGAATGAAACAAGAGCCCTGTCTCTCACCATATATGAAAATTAACTCAATATAGATAAAAGACTTAAATGTAAGGCACTAAACGCTAAAATTCTAGAGGAATACATAGGAAAAATTCTTACAGACACTGCCAAAGAATCTACGACTAAGACCCCCAAAGGCGCAGAGAGCAACAAAAAAAGTAAACGAATGGGACTTCATTAAACTGAAAAGCTTATACACAGCAAAGGAAATGGTCAAAAGAAAAGACGGCCTAGAGAATGGGAGAAAATATTTGCAAACTATACAGCCAACAAATAGTTAATGTCCAAAATCTATAAAGAATTCAAATAAATCAACAATAAAAACAATGACTCCATTAAAAAGTAGGCAAAAAATATAAACAGAAGCTTTTCAAAAGAAGATAGACAAATGGCCAATAGACATATGAAAAAAGGCTCAACATCACTAATCACCAGGGAAATGTAAATTAAATCCACAGTGACATACCACTTCACTCCTGTTATAATGGCCATCATAAAAAGACAAAAATCAATAACTTCTGGCAGGGATCCAGAGAGAAAGGAATACTGATACACTGTCGGTAGGCCAGCAGATTAGTATAACCTCTGTGGAAATAATATGGAGACTCCTCAGAGAAATGAAAGTACACCCTATCATTTGATCTAGCAGTTGCATGACTGAGTATCTATACAAAGGAAAAGGAGTCATTTTATCAAAGAGACACCTGCACTTGAATGTTTATTGTAGCATAAATCACAATTGCAAGTGCTCATCAGTTCATGAGTGGATAAAGAAAGTTTGGTATATACACTGCATACTGTGGAGTACTACTTGGCCAAAAGAAGGAATGAAATAATGTCTTACCAGCCACATGGAAGGAAGTGGAGGGCATTATCCTAAGTACAGTATCCCAGGAAGAGAAAAATAAACACCATGCATACTCACTAATAATTGGTTGCTAAATGATGAACACACAAGGCCACAAAGAGGAGTAAAGGTCACTGGAATCCAAGAGGAGGGGCACGCTGGGGAGGGGAGGAGTACAAATTCACCTGTTAGGTACAGTGAAAACTAGTCTGGTGATGGATACACTATTCTTAATAGATATATCATTCTCACCTTTGGCACCACTGAATTTAAAACACAGACATATGCAGGGCAGCGCATATGGCTCAAAGGAGTAAAGCGCCAGCTCCATATACCAGAGGTGGCGGGTTCAAACCCAGCCCCAGCCAAAAACAGCAAAAAAAAAAAAAAAAAAAAAAAAAAAAAAAAAAATACACATCCCGAAGAAAAACCTGGGACAATATTTGGACGGAGGCATAAAAAAATATCCATGGGAAA
>CAUYRH010154801.1:0-12844 GCA_963574655.1 Perodicticus potto
CAATGTACTCAATTCTAATATGAAGGCAGTAGATGAGCTAATACAAGGTGGGGGTAGGGGAATGAGGGATCAGGGAGAGGGGAAGAGGAACAGGATGGGGGGTCACAGTGTATGACACACCTCTTGAAGGCAAGACACAATTATAAGAGGGAATTTATCTAACAAATGCAATAGTGTAACCTAATTCTTTGTACCCTCAATGAATCCCAAACAATTAAAAAAATTAAATTAAAAATGAGATCATGTGTATTGCATCATAATTTTTCATTGACAAAACTGGGTATTATTGGTCTTTTTGATATGTTCCAATCTTTAGGGCAAATGTATGTGTTTGTATTAGTATTAATTTGCATTTTTCTAATTACCAGTGACACCGCATAGTTTTTCATAAATTCTAGGTTTTATAAATTCTATATTCTCTGTCTTGTGATCTGACTCTGCTCTGTATTTTCTAATAATTATCACACTTTTTCTTATTCATTTGTATGAGCTCTTCATATACAAAGCATATTATAAACTCTTTACTTATCATATATATTAAAGAAAATTTTTCCTCAGCTGTTCTTATTTCAATGGTGTTTCGAGTTTTTCATTGTTGTTTTGCTATATATAAGTTTTTGAGATTTTTATGTAGTCATAAATACAATTTTTTTCTTCTATGTTTTCCACCTTTGGTGTTCTGCAGCCAGATTACTGTCCTAATGCTCAGGTCTGAGCCCGTGACCTCTATAATTATTAATAATAATTAGCAGCTCTCACAGCCTATAGAAGCCCAAACTCCTTGAGGAACTCTCTTCCTTGGTTATATCAGGTTGTAGCTTGTCTCTGGCCCTTTCTTTCAGACAATTTATACTATATTCAACACAGCAAATTGTTATTCTGAAAATTGTGACCACTTTTAAAATTCACCACGATTAAAAATTATGAGAAAAAAACATTTAAAAATTTTTAGTAGTGTATGCAGGCACGGTGGCTCACGCCTGTAATCTTAGCACTCCAGGAGGCCAAGGCGGGTAGATTGTCTGAGCTCACCGTTTGAGGCCAGCCTGGGCTACAGCGAGACCCCATCTCTAAAAATAGCCAGGCATTAAGGTAGATGCCTGTAGTCTCAGCTACTTGGGAGGCTGAGGCAAGAGAATTAGTTGAACCCAAGAGTCTGAGGTTGCTGTGAGCTATGATGCCATGGCACTATACTGAAAGTGACAACATAAGACTCTGTCTCAAAAAAAACAATTTAGTAGTGAACAGAGAAGGTCATTAAAATATATTGATGTGATATTCTTGAAATTATACCTTGAAAATCACATTTTTCAAAATCAGAGACAGAATGCACTGGGACCTGGCTTCAGGCTTCCATTGTGCTGGGGAAGAAGCTAATGATGAATAAAAGGCCTCCTGGAGCAGGTTAGGATATTCTGCTACACTTTAAATGATTGGTTCTCAACCTGTGGGTCATGACCCATAGGAAATAGATTAAAGGATGGTGGCATTAGAAAGGTTGAGAACCACTGCTCTAAATGCATGACTACTGGGTCATAAATGACGCACACATAGGCTGCCCGTGGTTGGTCATCACAGAGTTGACTAGCCCCCTGAAGTTTACCCAGAGCTTTTCCTACAACTCCTGTCCCTTTGCTCACGCTGTTCTCTCTCTCTGAAATGCCCTCTTAGATTATCCCTGGCCCTCCTGACTCATCAGATATCAATCTTTCAAGTCATAGCTAAAAACCAGCCCTCATTTTTGATCCCTAAGCAAGAAGCAAGTTGATACTTGTTTCATATAGTTTGCAATATTTTATTACTCGACTGTTCAACTTCTCATGTTCTCTTTGCCTTAAGATTGGCTGAGTGCACATGATTTCATTCATACTATTAATTCTTTGAGGGCAGAGATCATACCTCATCCTGGGGTACTCCTCCAGGATGGTACAGAGGGGGCTACATAGTCCTTATGCTGAATAAAGGAATGAACATTAGGACCAAGTCAATGCTACATCCTGAAGCCACTACCTGGGGTTTGCTTTAAGGAGATAATTGAGAACCTCCTTGAAGGGCCATGCTGGGGTTGGAAATAGGTGTACAATCATTAATTAGGCCTTCCTTTGAATTCTTAGCAGCTCTACCTATCAGCTCAACATTCACCTCAGTGTTAAGCGTCTAAACCAGTTCAACATCCTAAAGCCTTGGTATTTGTCCTGCAACATTCACTAAGCTTCTGAGGACATATGGCTGGAGCCTCAGCAGGTCCAGCACACCTGGCAAAACAACACAGCCATGTGAGTTGAGATGCTCAGGGTTACAATTAACTTTGGTTAGTTGTAAAAACATGATATCATTTACAGCAGTTGATTTTGCTCAATCAGAGGCTCAATGCAAATGTAGTTAACACAGAGAGAAACTAAGTAAGAGTGTCATACCTGAATGTTCACGTCTGCCCCGTTGTTTACTAACAATTCAAGACACAAAGCACCATGAGTGGAGGCAGCAGCAAAATGCAGAGGAGTGAACCCATTGTTGTTGGGCTGGTTCACGTTAGCACCGTAGTCAATCAGCTCATTAACTACAGCATCCTGCCCATTGTAACAGGCGATGTGAAGGGCTGTATTTCCATAGACATTGATTTCATCAATCTGCAGAAGAGTCCAACACAAGGCGATTAAAATCACTGGAGCCAATTTACTCAATTTTCCACAAACAGCCTAATGGCAGAGGCTAGAGAACAGAAATATCCATTGTCAACATAATTATTCAGCTTACTCTTGGCCTGGTGCAGTCAGCTTGGGAATGCTTTATGGCCCTAAGACAAAGATCAGCAAAAAGTGAATCGGAGAGGAAGAGTCAGAGGTTTCAACCTGTGACTAGAGAAAGGAAAAGGGATGAAAGAAGAGAAGTGAATCAGGGGAGCAGGAAAAGAGCCCCAAACTCTAGGGTTGGGCACAGTGAACCAGAGAGGGAAGGGGATGGCGGGGGAGGCGGCCATGGAGGCTGAACACCCACGTTGGGCTCTGGCACCCTCTCTCGGCTTTGCTCTGTACTCTGACACCTCACCAGGCCACATTCTAGCAGCACACCAGTGGCGCCGTCCTGAGGTGTGTTTAGTCCATGGTTCCCTATTGCCTTCCGAGATCTGTCCTGGGTGCTGGGTGTCACCTCCCTGATCTCAGTACAGCAACGTGGTTTTCCTTTCCTCCAGGGGCAGGATGGTACAGTCTCCCCACTGCTCCTGTTCTGCCAGCTGAAGGGGAATGGGGCAGGCCGAGTTCTTTGGCTCAGCATGAGACACTACTGCTATTTGTCCCTGCCATCTATTCATTCACTTCTGCTATAAGCCAGAATGTGAAAGGCCAGATTCTGATGGTGAGATGAGGAACCCTAGTCAGGCTTTAAAAAATGGCTGCTTAATCTATAGCACATAGAATGTATGTGTCTATATATTTATCTCTGTTGATAGAGAAAATTAGTGTGTTTCTGGTTTCCCACTACTTAGTCTATGCCCCCATGGTCTTTCATTAGTTGCCCATATAAACATAGACAGGATGCTAGGAATAAGTTTTCACCCCTGTTTGAATTAAGATGCAAACTTGATTTAATTTTAGAACAACAGAAAACCCACAAATACACAGGCCATGCAGTGATACATTCATCATAGCTCACCTCTACCCCCAGATTCAGGAGATGTTTAACAACATTGATCTGTCCATTGGAGGCTGCGGCATGCAGAGGGGTGTAACCCTTCTTATCCTTACAGGTCACTTCCGCTCCGTGGTTAATAAGCAATGCCACAACATCCAGGTGGCCTTTACAAACAAAGCGGCAGAAAACATCGTTAACCTTTATGGGACAATTTGATAATTCTTTTCACCTAAATTATCACTATTAGCTTTTATCGCCACCAGTACTTGGCTGAGCGATTTATAGAAAGCTAGTTCATGGCAAATATTTAATAAATATTTACTGAATATCTACTAAGGATAGAACATTATATAAATGCTGTAGGAAGAAAAAAATATGATTTGTATGTGAGCCCTCTCATCAAGGAGAGCTCAGTGATGCCTGTCACCATGTCAGTAATGACAAGATCCTGCCAAGATATTAATACCAAAGCTTAAAAAAAAAGTGCTAAAATGAAAGAATGCTTTTGAAAACAATTGACAATCCTCATTGAAAATTCAAACAATGACAATTTGGTGTGGAAAAACTGATGAAAGGAAAGAAATCAATTGATCAGAATGATACTGGATTATTATTAAATCATAAGTAATTGCTACTGTTTAATTATTTTTTGGCCCATAAAAATAGCAATTTCACGTAGCTGAACTTAAAAGTATTCTTATGAATTAGTGGCTAAACAGAAAACCCTTCCAGTTTCAACTCCTATTGATGTTTTTTCTAGAATATTCAATCTGTTCCATAACTCACTGTAAATAGTCTGGTAAACATATTTGACCTTCACTCCATGACTGAAGCCTGTCGATGCTTCGGGGTCATTGTTCTAAACACGGCTGATAATTGAAGGGTAGAAGATGAGGACTGACTCTAAGACATAAAATAAGTGTGTGTGAGGGGATATTGGCTTGTCTACTAAAAGTTGACTCTTTTCTCCCTAAGATTTATATATAGAAAACTTATTTTCATTTACTGTGGTGCTGTCTCAAACTATTTGTCCTTGTGTTGTCCTATTATCCCCTAAAAAGAATCATCTATATATTTGTTGCTATGTATCCTGATGACACACAAAACAATGACTTGACTTCTCTAAAGTCATTTACCCAAACATGGTAACTGTATCTACATCAGCAAAGAACCAACCTGAAAGCCCAGACTCTTTGCATCTCATCTCACACCAGCTTAGTGTGTGTTCTGCAGCAACATCTATCTCCTGACAAACAGCCCTGAGAGCAACATGCAGACGTCTCATCTGCTTCAACCAACTTGAAAGCCCATGTTGCCTTTTGATAAAAATGCTAATCCTTGTAAAATTTTAAGATGCTTGTTTTTTATGCCTAAGAATTCATCCCAAACCATCTCTGGCCACATAATTTATTTTACCCCTACCCCAACCTACTCTTCTTTTCTCCCTACAATTAAGGTTTAATTTAAAGTGAGGATAAAAGGCCTGCATACTTTTTTTGAAGGATTCATAAAGGCAAAACAGTGTCAAAAAGAAATCACAATCACCCACAATCACCAGCCCCTGAAGATAATCAATTACTAGTTCAGTTTATAATATTTTCCAGATTGGTTTTTTTATACAGTTTTTTTTTTATGAAAATGAGGATCATATTATTCATAGTGTTTTATAATCTTTCACGTAACATATCACAGAGTCTTTCGATGTTAATAAATGCCCATGGAAATCACCCCTGTAGTTACTGCAGAGCGTCCCATCATGTAGCTTTTTCATAGTTCAACAATGCCGTGTAGATGGACATTGGGCTGTTTACTACTTGGTGCTGATAGAATTCTGTCTCCTTTCCTAATTGCAGAATGTTCTCCAAGTAGAAACATAAAAGGGGGTACCTCAGCTCTTCATTTCCCACACATCTACTATGGAGAATAAACTCTGTAAGGTCTATTATCTGCCAGTGGCATTTGTGCAACAAAAGTGAAATGAAAAGACAAAAATGTGACCTCTGTCTCCCTCTCCCCCGCCCGAGTTAACAGGCAGAAATGAGGACTGTGAGGCCCAGCTTGGTCGTCAGTGGAGTATCAGGATAATCCACAGTGACTGTGATCGCCTCCACCTGTAAAATAGCCAGGTGTTTGTCTTGTCATCCTTCCTTTTGCTTTTTTTCAAAAATATGTATAAATAAAATGACAAATGAAATTTGTGTCCTTGTTTTGCTAGCCCATCCTCTTTCTTTGTAAATCCCTTTATTTGGCTGCCATGACAAAATAAGCACAATGTGTGCAAATTTCCAATGCAGACCGAAGCACCTTCATAGAGATTCAGGCCATCGTGATTCATTCCTCCTCTTCCTGTGTGGGATAAATAAATCTCTCACAAAGCAACTGCCCCACCAGAGCATTCCATACATGCCAGTAAAATGAACTGAATCTTCATTTAAAAGGTGTCCAAGCTTAAAAAGAAGTGATGGTCCCTCAAGAGAAAACCTACATGGTCAATGAGAGACCCACGGCTCATTTAGTTAAGGTTAGGTGAGCTTTCCATGCATAAAATCCTTACCCATATATGCTGCCCAGTGCAGAGCACGCCGGTCCTTCTTGTCAAAAGCATTAATGTTTGCTCCTTTGGCCAAGAGTAAATTGACCATCTGAAAGATAACCAACAACGGAATCAAACATACACCCTGTGATGGTGAGGGCTCCTCACTGGCTGCAGGGATCTGAGCCAAATTCACAAATGTAAAGGCAGGTTAGAGATCTGTCGTTCCAACAGAGTAGGAAGATGACATTACAGCAAACCCTGTGGCATGTGCATCATGAGAAAAGACTGAGTGTCAACCTACTTTTTGAATGCATTATGGTTCTAAATTTAAGAATGGATATAGTTGCTGAAAGTTTGAGGTACAAATATTATCATGTTCTCTAATAGTCTCAGCAATGAGATCAGATTCCACATGTAGCTAAGAGGGCCTGTAGGGAACATACCAATTCCCAGTAATGAGAACACTCACCTCCACGTGGCCATTCAGAGCTGCATGGTGCAAGGCTGTGCGCCCCCCTCGGTCAGAGACATTGACGCTGCTCAGCAAGGGAATGATCACTTCTGCACATTTGACAGCTTTGTTGGCCGCTGCCACATGAAGGGGGGTCTGCCAGTTCTTGTCCCTTGCATTGACATCAGCTGAGTGCTTAATCAGTACTTGTACTGCTTCCTACAACAAAAGCAGAGTTTGCAAAGGTCACTGGCAGATGCTCTATCAGTACTTACTGGGTGTAAGATGCTTCACCAACCCGTGGAATTATGGAGTGAAAAGAAAAATTCCCTGCCTTCACAGGCTGGCTTAAGACAAGCTAGGTAATACATGATGAAGACCAAATGAGTGGCATAGGTTAAGACAGAGTTACTTTACTTTTCTGTGCCAAGCCGAGAGCCCTGACACATCTCTACAATCAAATCCAGACTCTAAGTATAAGGTTTTCCTACAAGGTGTCAGGCATTCTTAGGTGAAACAAAAGCACCCATGTGCAAGTGTGCATACCAGGATAAAATATCCATAGACCCTAAAAAATCATGTAAGGTTGAAGGTGTTTGTCAATAAGCTTCCAAACTCCCAAATCTAAAAGGCCTCAAAGACCTTCATACATTCTTGGACCAATTTATAAATATTTGGTTCTCTCTGTCAACATCACTCAGGCTTGTGTGATCAGTAATGGCCAAGGAAAGTAGGATCTCAGTTATGGAAGCTGAGCATTTTTGAAGCTACACGTTTTTCCCATCTTGTCTCAACCTTTCCATGTTATAACTGGTAACTTTTTCTGCCACTGTTGAGCACCTTCACCTTGTTTACACCTCCCACTATTTATTTCCTTCTACCAACATGATTAGCTCACTAGCTTCTTGATCAGTAACTCTCAACCCTGGCTGTGCAATAGCATCACCTAGGAAGCTCTTAAAAACACAGATGCCTGCTCTCACCCTAGAAATTTTGATGGGCCTCAGCATTCTTACAGAGTTCCCCCACAGACTCGGCTGTGCAGGGACTGAAGACACTTTTCCCCTCAGTCAAGTGAGTGATACAGCTCCTCTCAAGGAGGGAATGGATGTCTGGTGCTTCTCTTTACTTCTAGAGACTTCTAAAAGCCTGGGACCAGTTAGTGGGGTTTCTTTGTGGGAATCTTGTCAACGTGGCATTAGTGAACCAGTGAAAGGCATCGGGACCACACTTCGCCACTCTTGATGAACCAGGAACTTACCCTTGCCCACCCCAGTTCCCACAAAGCCACACTGCCCAATCTACTTCATCATACAGGTATAGAAAAGCTCTCCAGATAGATGATTTGAACTCAGCAAAATTGACACTTTAGTGAGGGACATAAATGAGGGGATAAAAAGAATATTCCATGAATCAGTAGTAGCAACATATTGAGATGAATGGCTAACTTAGTAAAATGAGAGCAAAAAGAGATTAACTGTGCAAATTATACAATACAGTTTAAATAAATCATGCGATGATAGAAGGATGGTCTATTTAAGTGATGTAAATAATAGGCAATCAGCTGATAGGGTCCAAGCAAACAGTTTGTTAAGATTACAAAAAGGGACAAAAAAAGATATATGAGAAAGTCTGACAATGAAGTACTACTGGGTACTCCTTGAGTTCATTTCCCAGTGAAATGTGAGCTCACATTTTTAGTGTTTGCCTGCTACGTGCAAAGTGGAAGACCGAAAGAAACATCAGCTGAGTTCCAGCCCAAAAACAAGTTGAGAGAACAAAATAAACAAAAGAAAAGCTAAATTATGATATAAAATATAAATCACAATAAAAGATTAAAATTAGAATAAAAGTAATTTCTTTTACCAACTTTGGTTTCATAAATTGTGAAGCTTATGTACATGGATTGTTACGAAAGTTTCAAGACACACAAAAATCTAGAAATGTAAAATCCATGTGGATAGAAGCAAACGAAGCCCTCCCAGCAATACTGACAAGCCGAGCAAGCCGAAACTTGCACGAGTGAGTCAGAAAGGATGCTGCCGACCGCATTTCCTGGAAGTGAAATAATGCACCAGAACGCAGTCCTTATGATTTATGTACACGCAGAAATAATCAATTGCAACAGGAGGGGAAAATGTTGGAACTTCCTTTCTTATTTATTTTCTTTAAAAAAGATGGCATTTTAGCGAGTATTTACCTTCTGGCTTGGCACTGTGCCCTCAGTCAGTGGGACCAAAGATCCCACCTCACTCAATAAGCCTTGCCCTCTCCATTCATTTGCTTTCAGTGGCCCGAAATGTACAGGGATGGGGCTGCTAAGTCAACATACAAACTCTAAAATGTACCTGTAAACTAAAAGAACCCTAAAAGAGATAAGATTCATGCAGGGAACCCACATATTAAAGATAACAGTAATAGCAACACAAGCATAAACATTGTGGAAGTCACAGGGCTGAAGCTCCCAACCAGTTCAGCCAAGAGCTTTCTATTATTGACATCACAAGCTAAAAGTGCCACAAATTTAATCAGATCAGACAAGAACTTAGACAAAACAGAGGAAAGTCATTAGAAGACAATTAGACAATTATCTACATTGTTATGTAAAACCAGAAAAGGAACTGCTTCACCCTAAGTATATTATGCCTTGAAATATTAACTTGTTCACATATATATACACACTAATACAATTTAGAAATGAATTAGACCCATA
Organism: Perodicticus potto; assembly: GCA_963574655.1. Classification (NCBI taxonomy): domain Eukaryota; kingdom Metazoa; phylum Chordata; class Mammalia; order Primates; family Lorisidae; genus Perodicticus; species Perodicticus potto. Next base: position 9,334 of record CAUYRH010154801.1, read on the forward strand.
CTTAAAAGAAACAAGTAAAGAAAGATTTTGCAGATATATGATCCAAAAGGTTGGAGATGACCATCTCGAAGCACTACTATGAAAAATAGTGTAGTAGTATCCATTTCACATACTCACAGCAAAATAATATACACTGACAGCTGAACACCTTTGCCCTGTGTGTTTGGGTAAATTCCTGCTTGACATCAAATGTTATGTGAATTCAGGGTAGAATATCAAAACAGAAAATATACAGAATCTTCTCACTGATTTGTACTCTTTAGAGTAAGACCAGTAAATTCATAAGAAATTCATATTTTAAAGGTAGTAAGACATTACTTAGGAGATACTTTACTATTAAATGAATACTTAGAATGATTTGCAACTACCCTTGTTTGAATTACCCCAAGTTACAAATATCAAATCTGATTAAAATAAAATTTTAGAAGGCGATGTTAACCAGTTCGATGAAAATATTTCAGACTGTATATGAAACCAGCACATTATACCCTATGATTGCATTAATGTACACAGCTATGATTTTATTTTATTATTGGTCAGCGCCTGTTGCTCAGTGGTTAGAGCACCAACCCCATATACCGAGGGTGATGAGTTCGAACCCAGCTCCAATTAAACTGCAACAACAACAACAACAACAAAAATAGCCAAGCATTGTGGCAGGCGCCTGTAGTCCCAGCTACTCAGGAGGCTGAGGCAAGAGAATCGCCTAAGCCCAGGAGTTGGAGGTTGCTGTGAGCTCTGTGATGCCACGGCACTCTACCGAGGGCGATAAAGTGAGACTCTGTCTCTAAAAATACATATATTATATATATATATATATATATGAAGGGCTTAATATATTTAACATAATATTTAGGCAAAAACAAAGCTTTGGTTAAAAAAAGGACAATTTTCTTTTTAAAATTTACATTTGTTTTTCAAAAATGTTAACTTTGAAAGTTCTTTAACTTGGGTTTTACAAAGGAGTAATATGTAGCTATTTAGGGAATTAATGATATTTTAAATAAAAGAAGTCTGTCTTTTCCTGAATCACATTGGCTAAAAATTAATATTGAGGAGTTCGCTCTGACAGAAATTTACAAGGTAAAAAAGAAACTACAGTGTGGGGAGGAAAGTTGAACACTTTTGAAACCAAAAAAAATTCTTCAATAGTGCTTTTCAAATTATCTGTGGGGAAGGAAAGTTTTTAAAAGATTATTATTATTTCAAGTCCATCATGAGTCAATACTTTTGTGAAAAGCAATAAAAATACAGACACAAATTATGAATGAAATTATTTTATAGAGACATAAAGCAATGGAGCAAAACAGAGAACTCAATATAAAACTATCTTCAAACAGCCAACTATTCTTTGAAAAGACAAACAACCACATACACTGGGGAAAAGAAGCCCTTTTCAACAAATGGTGCTGGGAAAATTAGATAGCCACCTGCAGAAAAATGAAACAGGATCTATCTCTCTCACCACTTGCAAAAATTAATTCAAGATAGACTAAAGACTTAAATGTAAGGCATGAAGCCATAAGAACTGTAGAAGAAAATGTAGGAAAAATTCTTCTAAACATAGGCCTAGGCAAAGAATTTATGAAAAGACCCCAGTTGCAATCACAGCAATAACAGAAATAAATTAATGGGACTTGATTAAAACAAAAAGCTTCTGCACAGCTATGGAAATAATCGACACAGCAAACAGACAACCTACAGAATGGGGGAAAATATTTGTAAGCTATACATCTAGTAAAGAGCTAATAACCATTTTCTACGAAGAACTCAAGTAGATCGGAAAGAAAAAACCCATCCCATTAAAGAGTGGGCAAAAGCATGAACAGAAACTTTTCAAAAGAGGATGGCCAATAAACATAAAAAAAAGATCAATGTCACTAATCATCAGAGAAATGCAATTTAAAACTACAATGCCGTATCGCCTTGCCCCTATTAGAATGGCTTTTATTAAAAAGTCCAAAAACAATTGATGTTGGTGTGGATGCAGAGAGAAAGGAATGCTTATACACTGTCGGTGGGACTGCAAATTAGTACAATTACTTTATTATTAACGTTAATCAGTATGAAATTATCAAATTGCCCAAGTTTCTGAACACTTACTCCTATCACAAGTAAGACAAAAAAGCTCATGGGCCAGCACCAGGGCACAGGGCACACCCTCAATGATGTTCCCTCAAAATCTTTGTTTCCTCTTTTAGAGATAGGATCTTGCCCTATTGCCCAGACTGGAGTACAGTGGCATGATCAGAGCTCACTGTAACCTCTAACTCCTGGGCTCCAGTTCATCTCCTGCCTCAGCCTCTAGATAATAGAAGCATGCCACCACACCTGGCCACTTTTGAAACGTTTTTTTAGAGATGGGATCTTGCTACGTAGCCCACACCAGTCTTTCTTGAACTCATGGCCTCAAGCAATCCTCCCAGTCCAGCCTCTCAAAGTGTTGGGATTATAGCTACCAGGGCTGGCCACCTTTGTTTCCTTTTTTTCCCCCCTTTTTATTTTTTAATTGTTTGGTAGAGTTGGATATGTTTTAAAGTCAATCTTTTAGTTGTTTTGTTTTTATCTTGGAATATTAGGGGTACACATGTTTTGTTTACATACATTGTTTTTGTATAGATTGAGTCAAAGTTATACATGTAAGTGGTACCCTTCACCCAGATAAGCATACAATGTACCAAATAATTGTGAATTTACTCTAATTCACAATAATTGTGAATTTAATTTAGCTTGACTTTCATTGAGATTTACTTCCAGACACACACTTAAGTGTTGATCAATTAGCTACAATTTGGTATTGAGTACATGTGTTTGTTTCTCCATTTTTTGTTGTTTCACTCAAAAAGAATGGTTTCCAGTTCCCTCCACATTGTCCAAAAAGATACTAGATTGCCATTTTTGTTCTATGGCTGGGTAGTACTCTATAGCATGTATATACCATATTTTATTAATCCATTCATGTATTGGTGGTACCACGTCTTTGCAATTGTGAATTGTGCTGCTATAAACATTCGAGTGCAGGTGTCCTTTTTATAAAATGACCTTGTTTCCTTTTTAGTGAACAAATGCTAGTGAGGGTTCTGGCATTTCTCCTGAATGGAAGTATCAGCCTAATTAGCATTCTGTCTTAGGTCTGTAGACCTTATTGGATGACACCCTATAATGATAGGGTGTCCCACATAAGGTGCAAAATAGGCTGTCCCACATAAGGTGCAAAATAATAGACAGAGGGGAGGAACTGTCATTGGATATCACATAGGAGGGAATTTGAGGTGTCATTTGCAATCACTCAATTTCTACTTGTTATGACTTTTTTTTTTTACAAAGGCCAGTCCAACCTTGTAATGAGAGATAACACCGTGACACATGGAAAAGATAAGAAGAAAAAGGAAGCATGTGTCTTCCAAACTCTCGCCCTTACTGTTTGTTTTTTTAAGACAGAGTCTCACTTTGCTGCCCTGGGTAAAGTGCCCTGGTGTCATAGCTCACAGCAACCTGAAACTCTTGGGCT
>CAUYRH010154802.1:0-12097 GCA_963574655.1 Perodicticus potto
GCATCTTAGAAGGGTACAGGTGAAACTTACTAAATGCAGAATACAAATGTCTTCATACAATAACTAAGAAAATGCCATGAAGGGTATGTTAAACAGTTTGATGAAAACATTTCAGATTGTATATGAAACCAGCACATTGTAACCCTTGATTGCACTGATGTACACAGCTATTATTTAATAAAAAAAAGAAAGAAAATAAATAAATATAACTCTTTAACCTATACTGTATGTTACAAGTATGCATTATGCATTTGTACATAGGGTTCTGTACATACAATAGAATTTAACATCATAAATCAATTTAACAAGGCAACTTTTGGCTATATGATATTTTTCTTATGCACTGATTTTATAATCTGACACAGACTAAAAACTATAACAAGAAAATGTTTAATTTTCTATAGTTACAATGTAAAGCATTTAGTTAATTCTAGTGTTTAAGAAACCTGCAGTTATTGTGAAGACATTCACAAGGTGGTGGTTTTGTGTATATGTGTACATTGCTGTAGATAACATAAAAGGTTATATATGTATGATAGAAGAGAGATAATACTCTGCTTCTCTTTTACCCAATTCAACCCTTATTTTTAGCAGAGCTGATCATAACAATAACAAATGACATTTTTTCATAAATTAAGTTGTTCAGAGAATATGTTTTAAAATTTTTAACTACATGCCTATCTATAACTCCTCCCACTCTTACAAACACACCTCTATATTCTAAGTCTTATAGGTTAAGTCAGCAGGAAATTTGATGAGAAAAAAAAATTATAAGAAATGTGAGTAGAAAATGTAATATGTCTGCTATGAAAAGCAGAAGGGCAGATTTGGGGTATTCAGGACATGATGAGCACCTCTACTATACAAGCTACTCCTATGTAATTATTTCTTATAGAAAACAGTGAATTTGACTCCTTCGGGGGAGGGATAGTACCTTATCCAAGTTTTCATCCTTGACCCAAATACATCATTTGGTAGACACTTCATGCTCAAGAAGTGTTTCAAAATTATTTTGAAATTTTTCCTGTGAAAAAGTTACTAGTAAACCTGAAATCTTATCTGGCATTAACAAAATTAAATGCATCTAAAATTTCTCCAAAAATCAGCTTTTTATAAAAGTAGTAGAAAATATCCCTTGCTCACATCTGGACTGTACATTGACCATGTCACAGCAACAATAAGGGATTTGAAACCACTCCATTTATTCATTAACAGTACTTATAATAAGAGATAATACAAATTTTAGTAAGTTTGGTGTGCATTATGTTTTTTACCTACTCAATGTGATTTTCATTAAATTAAGAGGAATGTTAATCACATAGTAAAGTACGGGTGATCTACAGTGGAAAAAAAAAAAGCCTTCAGTTCTAAGTAAAACAGCAGCTGCAGATCTTTTGAAATGAGTTGACCAGTTTAAGTACTTACAAATTATCTCTCCAGAGGCTTTTTGCTAATATGTGATTTATATTCTCTCTAAGGTGGGCTAAGGTTGAGTCATAAGAAGAAAAGAAAAAAGACTGTTTTCACAAATCATGGTCTGAGTTAAAAGCATTTTTTTAAAATGTGAATTTTGCTCTCGGAGTTGAGATATATCTATTCTTAATTCCTTTGAGAAAGACTCATAAGCTGGTAATTGTATGGACCTTTTTTAGCTTAATTAATTTGGATGTACACTTTGTACCGATTTCCTACTGTTCTTTCCAGGTTTTCATCATCAAACTACTTTCCGAGAAGCATACTAAGTAGGAAGATGGTTTTAATCAAAAAAAACTTTTTCTTTTAAAGAACAAATCAGCATAGACTATATATGCTTACCAAACAAAATTACAAATTGAACTGAAATATTAATGATTAGTATAAAATATTATACAATTAGTATAAAAATTCTTGAGATCTGTAGGTTTTCATAAGATATTTTGTAATTTAAAAATTTAAATCATTTGATTGACTTATTAATGGTGCAGTATAATCTACTTAAAATAAAGCCCTGATAAATCTCTGCTATATAATCTCTAGGATATCGCAGGGATCCAACTGGTTTAACAGACTTATACCACTTCCAGCTATTCAATTATATTTTGTGCACTTGAATCAAAATAGAAAAAGGATGGTAACAGTATTAGTGTTTATTTTTCCCACATGATAAATATTAGATGACTTTAAGAGCTGGAGAGGTAAATTCCATTTGTTTTATTTATTAAGCACAGTTTCAGTTATTATGCCTCATTCCTTCTTACTCTAAAAGAGAAGAAAATAGTACAGGTTGCCCCTCAAGCTATTAGTCAAGTGACCTAGTTTCAGTTTTCTCCCTCTTCTCGGTTGGGCCAATGCTGATTTTTCCCAGATGACCATATTTTCTTTTATTCCCATACAGGCATTCCTAGAGTTTTAAAAAGAAAGTGTGGAGTTCCTCCAAGATCTGTGGTCAGAACACAAATATTTTGAAATGGTCTCCTTCCCAGCCTGCTGCAGCTATGGGCAACATCACCAGTAGTCCTTTTAGAAAGAAAATCTTTGAAAGATTGTTAACAAGAATTAAAAAAAGAAAGAACAAAGTTTCACAACTCATTGCTCTCTTTCACAGGACAATCAGACATAATTCACATACTTTCAAAGTTTTTTTCCATGACATTAGAAGTGTAGGCCTATTGTTAGTGACACTCAAAATAATCATTATTATGATTTAATAATAAAGTCATTATAATACCCAAATGAGGTGGGAATAGAAATATTATTTTAGAATGGATAAATAAAGCCCTTATCTTCTAGTGAGAGAAGAAGAAACACGTAGGTCATTTTAAACGTCTAGTGGATTTGAAATTAGTGGGAAGATGCCCAGGACTTGTGGAAATCTTTTTTCCCCAGAAGGAAAAGTAGAAAGGAAAAAGAAACTATGGCTTTCTCTGGGGTAAAACAGCAAATACACATAATACTCAATATTATACAAACACAACTGTACAATGTAACAGCTGTTTTTCTTCCTTCTCTCTTAGCATTTTATATAACGCAGTGGTAAGCAACACCACAATTTGGTGTTTACATTAGAAAACATCAGATGGAAATGTGGCTAAATTGAGGCGGAGTTAATGCTCCTCAAAGATGGATATAATGACTATTGAAATTTTTGTATCTTTTATCTCTCAATCGATCATGACACTGCCTTTTTCTTGTACAAAGGATGATTATTCGTTGCTTCATATTTGGGGAAGGTATGAATTTGTTGTTTTATGGAAGATTAAATGGGTGTAGGTGTGTATGAATGAAGAAAATCTTGGGATTCATTAAAGTGTCTCCTTGCAAATGAATCCATAAAGACAAAATTATCTTTTCATACTCTATCTAAATTTCCTAAATACTTTTTTACCCATTTCAAGGATAATCTTAAAATATGGCTCTGCCTACTACCTAAATTTAGTGCATTCTTCCATTTTTGTTGCTAACAATCTTAGCTTTTATCTCAATAATTTGGTAGTATCTGCTTTGTAAACTCTTGAAAACTGATGTCTCTGGAAAAAGTCTAATGCAGTCCCCCAGTGGTGACATGGTAATAGTGGAGTTGCAAAGTACCTTATGCTGCAGCTGGATCCATCCCTTTGAGGACATTTGATGGCTTATTTCTGGACGCCTGTTTCATGATGCGATATCCTATTATAAAGAAAAGTAAATCATTCTGAGGACTGAAGTAGCTGTTATGTTATGAATAGTGTCATAAAGATATTGCCATAAGGCTAAAGTCACTCACGAGAGTTTATTGATAAAATGCAAATGATATGCATACATATATAGGAATATGCTCCTGGCTTGGGCTCTGTTGTGTGTGTGTAAGATTGGGGACAGGGGATTGTTAGAAAGATCATTATATCTATTAGCAGTCCAATTGATAGAGAAATATGAAAAATTTGTGAAGGGTACAAAGTTGTTTCAAATTCATGGTCTGATAATGTACTTTTGTCCCATTATTCATTGGACAACAGAGATATCCTGGTAGTTGTTGACATTTTAATGTTTATTTTTATGAATGTTATTGAATATTCTGGTACTTTTCCTCTACCTTGTTCCTACAATTCTTAAAAGGAAAGATATTGGAAGAGAATGGAAATAAAAATCAATAGATGATTTTATGGCTTTTCTTCAGACTTCAGGGATACTTAAGTATTTGACCATTGGAGGAATTGTCCTAGTAACACTAACTCACAGAATTGGGAGTAAACCTACACTTAGAACAAGATAAATCAAAATCTGTTTGAGGATAGTATATGAAGTTAAGGATCTATCCTTCAATCTGGAGATTGTTTTTCAAGCAATGAAGAATCAGTTTTGATAAGGTTTATCTACAATTGAAGAATGGGCAGTTGTCACCTTCACCAGAGGATGGCATAACTAGCAAGGCACAAAAACTAACATAACCTCAAAATAGATGGTTTCCTCAAGCAGAGACTATCCATGTCCACGTAGACTCATATTTTCTGATTACACGTACTCAAATGTAGCAGGGCATCATATAATATGTGTGAGGTCATGACATCCTATCTATGTTGTAGTACATTGCCTTAGAATGTACTTTCTGAAAACTAGTATGCTTCATAATTGTTAAACCAAATCTAACACCATTTTTAAATTGCAAAATTATAAGGGGGTACAGATGTTTTTGTTACATGGATAATTTTTATGATATAAGCCTGGGATATTAGTGTGCCCATCACCTAAATAGTGTAACTCCTATGCTTTACATTAAAAATCATTTAACCATCATAAATTAATTTTTGTATACGGCAAGAGACAGAAGTCCTGTTTCATTCTTCTTCATGCAGCTATCCAGTTTTGCACCACCATTTATTGCATGGGGTATATTTTGTTGTCTGCTTTGTAGAATTTCAATTGGTTGTAGGTAGATGGTTTTACACCTGGGTACTCTGTTTTGTTCCATTGATCCATGTCTCTATTTTTGTACCAATACCATATTATTTTGTTGACTATAGCCTTGTAATATATTTTGAGTATGGTAGCATGATGCCTCCAGATTTTTTTCTTTTGACATAAGATTACTTTGTCTATGTGGCCTCTTTTTTTAGTTCCAAATAAAGAATAGGATTATTTTTTCTCAGTCTGTGAAATGTGACATTGGTATTTTGATAGAGATTTCATTTCATCTATAAATCACTTTGGGTAGTATGGACATTCCAACAGTGTTGATTCTATCCAAACCCATGAGCATGATACATTCTTCCTTTTGTTTGTGTCATCTGCAATTTCTTTCCTTGGTGTTTCATAGCTCTCTTTATAGAGATCTTTCACTTCTTTGGTTAGGTATAATTAATCCTAGGTCTTATATTCTCTTTGTAGCTACAGCGAATGGTATTGAGTCTTTAACTCTCAGCTTGACTGGTATTGGTGCATAGGAACATTCCTTATTTGAGTATATAAATTTTGTAACCAGATACTTTGCTAAATTTATTTATCAATTCCAGGAGTCTCTTGATGGAGTCTTTGGAGTTTTCTAGATATAAGATCATATTGTCATTGTCAAAAAGCAGTGTTTAACCTCCTATTATCCAATTTTCATAATCTTTATTTCTTTCACTTGCCTGATTGCTCTAGCTAGGATTTCCAGCACTATGTTGAGTACAAGTGGTTGTCATAGGCACCATCATTTTCTTCTGGTTTTCAATGGGAATGCTTCAACATATCATTTCTGGGTTTTTTATTTATGGCTTTAATAATTTTGAGATATATTTCTTCCATGCCTAGTTTGTTGAGGGTTTTTAACATGAACGGGTGCTGGATTTTGTCAACTGTTTTTAATATATCTATTGAGATGATAATATGGTCTTTTTTTTTTTGCTTTTTTTATGTTATGAATCACATTTATTGATTTCTGTATGTTGAACCATCCCTGAATTCCTGGGAAGAAGATGCCCACATGGTCATGGTGGATTTTTTTTTCATTGTGCTGTTGCATCTGGTTTGCTAGTATTTTATTGAGGATTATTGTATCTATATTCATAAAGTGTTTTGGTCTGTAGTTTTCTTTTTCATTAAGTCCTTTCCTGGATATTATATCAAGGTAATACTGGCTTCATAGACTAGGTGGGGAAGATTCCCCATTTTTCAATGTTCTGAATTAATTTCTGCAGTCTTTCTTGGATAAAACATGGCTGTGAATTCAACTGATCCCAGGTTTTTTTGTTGTTGTTGTTCTTAGGAGACCTTTTACAAATATTATTGCTTCAATCTCCTTGCTTATTATCGGTCTATTCAAGAGTTCTATTTCTTCCTGATCGAGACTTGGGAGATTGTGTGTTTCCATAGATTTGCCAATTTCCTCTATGTTTTTGAATTTATTTGCACAGAGATTCATAATATTCACAGGTGATATTTTGTATTTCTGTGGTATTAGCTGTAATATCTCCTTTTCCACTTCTGAGTGAGCTTCTGAGTGTGTTTCCATGGATTTGTCAATTTCCTCTATGTTTTTGAGTTTATTTGCACAGAGATTCATAATAGTCACAGGTGGTACTTTATATTTCTATGGTATTAGCTGTAATATCTCCTTTTTCACTTCTGAGTGATCCTTTCTCTTCTATCCCTCTTATTTGTCCTCTCTTTCTAGACTCTCTTATTATATGATGCTATGAACTATTTCATTTCTGGGGTTTCTTATGGATATAAATTTGAGTTAATGTAGTATAAAGCTGACAAAATGTGACTTCTGGACAGCCATTTAATATCTATTGTATCTAACAAGTATAAAAAAAGAAGATATACAAATGAAAATACTAAGTCAAGAATAAAAAAATTTTCTAATTTTAGTTAAATCTCAAAATGACACAAATTGTTAGTTATAAATATAATAAGAAAAGAAATACCTTATAAGTATAATATAAAAGATGAAGTCATACCCATACCATGTTGAGAAAGTTAACATTATTTTATTCTAGAGCTGTAGCATATGAGCATATTATTTTTGAGTACTAATCTGAAATTTTAAGATAATATATTTTAAAAAATTTGTTTGCAAAATAAAATAGACAGGGTCAGTCTACAATTAGGTTAGAATTAGTGGTTGTGATTTAATGTCTCTGCACAATGAAAACATCATTTTACATTTATTTTCACAAAACCAGATAGTTGCAATAAGAATTAGACTAAGTTATTAATACATGCACTAATCTATTAAAAAATACTGACCCTCCACCCCTGGAAAGGCAAGTCAAACCAGTTGAAATAGTTAAATGTCAAAAATAAGTATTTTGCACTTGACAGACTTGGATACCTGGCAAGCAAAAGTAAACTGAGGGAGAATGTTATGCTAGAAAAAAAGCGTAGGACTCATGTGCTAATTTATTTGTAATAAAGTCTATGACTATGAAATAAGTGAAAGGAAGTTGTCATACTAATTCTACAATCATGACTCTGCTTTTGACACACTATAACAGTAAATAAAATTTTTTTTAAAAAACTTAACATCAATGGAATGTTTAAACCATTTTCAGTATAGACTATATCATTGGTTATATTAAGAAAATGGAATTTGGATGAGTAGTTCACCAGCTAAATGTTGCAAGTAAAGGAAAAAATTCAAATTTCTAAACTGACTTTTCTACATTTCAACAAATGAACTTTGGAGTAAGTCCTCTGGACCAAAATGGAGAGGTGAGTTTCCTATCCACTAGCTTTTCCAGAAGTTTGTGAGGATTACAAATAACATGTGCAAAGTTTTGGCATATAGAAAATAATTTTGCTAATCAATGTTTCCCCATTAAAAGGATCCATTTTTTTATTCACTTTTACAATCTTCTTTTTCTTCTATTTTACTTTACTTTCTTTTAGGAATAGTTTTGTTAATCCTCTTTCTTCAATACAAAAGCTATTTCTATCACTGTTGATTTTTATTAACAATTTTCTGCTCAATATAGTCCAATTAACAGCTTTCCATCTTCTATTACGTACTCTTACCTTATACTTGTCCTTTTAAATTTTTTTTAATTTTTAAGGGAAAAAGGTAAATACATAGAGAATAATACAATGAACTCCCATATACATGCTGCCCCCTGTCAACAACTGTTAACATATTGATAATCTTATTTACTGTGGGTGTATTTTTAATTTTTTTCTTACAGAATGAAATTTTCTTTTGTCTTTTGTAAAGGATTAATTCATATGAAGTTTATTATTGGCCTTATATAATTTGGTTTCATAAAAATGCAGATTTTCTACTAAACCACAACAGAAGCTCATCTTTGTATTAAAATGTATACTATATAAACAATAAGTCCAAAGTTGAAGTGAATATACTAATTAATGTAAGGCAAATAGATTTTACAATAGGAATATTACCATGAATAGAAAAGAATATTTTGTAATGATGTATAAACTTATATAAAATACCTAAAAGGATATGCAGCTAGTGACAGGGATTCAAAAGACACACAGCCAAAACATTGACAGAACTGAAATGAAAAAGAGGGATGTACAATTTTACTTTGAACTTCTATGCAAAACTCTATAGTAACAGACTGACTATGACAAACAATAAACTGAAAAATACAACAGACACTATCAACGGCATATTTGATCAAGAAAATATATTTGTAAACTCAAATAGGATGTTTGGAAATATACAATCAGCAGAGAAAAAAAGAATGAAAAGGAATAAGAAAAGCTATGGAATTCGTAAGACATCAGAAGAGGAACTTTCAGTTGTAACTGTTAAAAAAAAGAGAGAGAGATAAAGGGATAGAAAGTTTATTTAGTGAAATAACAACAAACACTTTCCAAACCTGGAGAAAAAGACATAAATATCCAGAGACAGGAAAGTAAAATGTCTTCAACGAATTCAATTCTAATAACATTACCCCAAAATATTAAATTCAATTTGTAAAAATCAAATACAAAGAGAGTATCCGGAAAGCAGCAAAAGAAAAGAAATAAATAACATATGTGGTAGCTCTGGTACGGCTAACAACAGATTTCTCAGCAGAAACTGTACAGACCCAAAAGTGTGAACATATACTCAGAGCTAAAAAGAAAAAAATGTAATCAAGAATACCATATCAAGAAAATTTTCCTTTCAGAAATGGAGGAGAGATAAAGATTTTCCTGAACAAACAAAGGCTGAGAAAATTAATGAACTCAAGACGGGTCTTATAAGAAATTCTAAAGGAAGTTTTTCCAGCTAAAAGGATGATAATGAGTCATATGAAAATATAAACTCACTGGTGAAAGTAATGACACAGTCAAATTCAGAAAATTTTAATGGTCTAACGCTGGTGTTTAAAATATATCTTTAATATGAAGGTTATAAAACAAAACTATTAAAAATAATAATAGATAAGGCCTGGCGTGGTGGCTCATGTCTGTAATCCTAGCGTTCTGGGAGGCTGAGGGGGTCAGATTGCCTGAGCTCACCGGTTTGAGACTAGCCTGAGCCAGAACAAGACCTCATCTCTGAAAATAGCTGGATGTTGTGCAGGGCACCTGTAGTCCCAGCTACTCAGAAGGCTGAGGCAAGGGGATCAATTGAGACCAAGTGGAGGTGGCTGTGAGCTATGATGCTATGGTGCTCTACCCAGGGTGACAAAAGTGAGACTCTCCCTCAAAAAATAAGAAAAATAAGGTGGCACCTGTGGCTCAAAGGAGTAGGGTGCTGACCCCATATGCCAGAGGTGTTGCGTTCAAACCAGCCCTGGCCAAAAACTGCAAAAAAAATAAAAAGATAAAAAAATAGCTAAAATAATTTCTTCAGTGCTATGCAATATAAAAGTAAATAAATTGTTACTTGTAATAGAAAATGTCATGATGGGAGTGCTGTAAAAGTGAATCTCTTTTTTGGTGATCAAAGTTTTATCAGATTGAAATAACCTGTTATAATTAGATGATGTTTCTTATATGCTTCATAGTAACCATGAAGCAAAATCTACAGTAAATACACACAAAAAATAAAATTAAGGAAACAAAGCCTATCACTAGACAAAGTCACTTAAGGAAAGTAGCAAGAAAGGAACTAGAAAAACAAGAACAAACTAAAGCTAAAGTTAGTAAAAGAAAATAATGACGACTGGAGTGATAATAAATGAAATAAACTACATTTATGCTACGATTTTCCAGTAGTAGGAATAAACAATTTATACTATTATACAACTGGAAAATTGTAGTATGAATGAATAAAACTTAGAGTTGATTTATTTTGAAATTATAAACAAAAATCAACAAACCTGTAGCCAGGTTATGGAAAGGAGAGAGATCTAACAAAATAAAAAATGAGATATTACAAGTGACACAAAACAATTAACAGATCATAAGAGACTATATGAATAATTAGATACTAACAAATTTGATAGTCTAGAAGAGAAATTCCTCAACACATGCAACCTAGTAATACTAAATTATGCAAAAATAGAAAATCTAGACAGATTCATAATGAATAAGAAGATTAAATCAATAATTTTAAAAAGCACCCATGAATGGATTAATAAACTTTGGTATATGTATACCATGAAATATTACGCACCCATAAAAAGATAGAGACTTTACACCTTTTATGTTTACATGATGGAGCTGGAACACATTCTTAGTAAAATAATTCAAGAATGGAAGAAAAAGTATCCGATGCACTCAGTACTATTATGAAACTAATATATAATCACCCACACTTTCATATGAAAGATAAAGCACAACTATAACCCAGGATGAAGGTGGGAAAAGGAGGGTGAGGGGAGAGGAGAGGAGAGGGGAGGGGAGGCCGGGTTGAGGGAGGGTAATCGGTGGGACCTCATCTATGGCGCGTCTTGCAAGGTTTCATGTCAAATCTATTAAGAGTAGAGTGTAAATGTCTTAACACAATAATTAAGTAAGTGAGGAGAAGGCTACGTTAACTAGTATGATGTAAGCATTCCAAATTGCATATAAAATCAGCACATTGTACCCCATAAATGCATTAATGTACATAGTTATGATTTAATAAAAAATTAAGAGAAAAAAATTGAAGTTATTTTTAATCTAAAAAAAAAATTCTCCTAGCAAGGAAAGCTCAGAGCCTGATAAAATTCATTGCTGAATTTTATCAAACGTTGAATGATAAGAAAACAGGAGAAATGCTTCCCGACATTGGTATGCTTTGCAACAGTGTTTTTGGATAGGACCACAAAAGCACGGGCAACAAAAGCAAAAATAGCAGTGGAATTATATCAAACTAGAAAACCTCTGCGCAACCAAGGAAACATCAACAGTAAAAAGACAACCTATAGAATGGGGGAAAATATTTGTGAACTATATATGCAATAAATGATTAATGCCCCATATATGAAGAACCCAAATTAATAACAAGAAAACAAGTAACCTGATTAAAAAATGGGTAAAGGAAATTGTGAATTTCCTAGGCCTGAATTCCATGGATGGACTGTGTCCATTCACTGATACACTCATTCACCTTGCCCCTGGTGGAAGGGACTGTATTCATTTGTTTCCTGGCCAAGGAACCCATATATATACCCTGAGGTTAGAGGCCTAGAGGAGGAGACGGGGAAAGACCGGGAGAGGAACGGAGAGAGCATCTCTCTCTCCACTTGAAATCTCTCCCTCTACCAGGAGCTTTGGTGGTTTCTGTATTCTTTTCTGTAAATCAATTCTGTCTTACCACAGAGGGGTGGGAGGGGGAAATAATGTAATGAAGAATAATAAAATACATATATTTATCTAAAAAAAAAAAATGTCTTTCCTTATAGACTTTTTTTTTAAACATCACAGGCCTATCAACACGGCTAATGCAATTCTTATCAACCTCATTTAAAACTCATCAACCAAAAGTACATATTTACAGACCCAGATGTATGACTAGTCCAAAGCAAGGTTACAAGAGGATATATGGGGAAAAGAAACTTACTCTACTGTACTTCCCCAATTTTTCTCCCATAAACATATATTACTCCTACAATCAGAAACATGATTTAAAGCCAAAAATTTTTTTTTTTTTTTGAGACAGAGCCTCAAGCTGTCACCCTGGATAGAGTGCCGTGGCATCACAGCTCACAGCAACCTCCAATTCCTGGGCTCAAGCGAGTCTCTTGCCTCCGCCTCCCAAGTAGCTGGGACTACAGGC
>CAUYRH010154805.1:0-36327 GCA_963574655.1 Perodicticus potto
GTTCTCACAAAGTAATGAGAAAGTCTCTTGAATGTTATCGCAATCAGGTTGATGAAAATATCTCTGATTGTATCTGAAGCCCGTACACTGTACCCCATGATTGAATTATTGTACACAGCTATGATTCAATAAAAAAAAAAACAAACTCTTTTGTTCTTGCATCCGATTTGGCTCCCTGGGGGTCTGTGGGGACGCCGGTACTCTGGGCACAACACCCAGCTTCTGCAAGCACCCAAAATATCTGCCAGTCCAGAAGAACTTAACAACACATAAGGACACAGATGGGCATTAAGTGTACTTTTTCTTGAGGGAACAGAAGATTGTCCAGAGGTGTCAGAAGCAGGTGCACTGGGGAGGGCCCACCTGCTGGCAGGTGGACCAACCGCACCTCTAACACAAAAGGTTAAGAGGCACAGGCACTGCATCTGCTGTCATGACAGATTTACTGTCCGTGTCCAGGTTTTATATGTATACATACACATACACACAAACACACACACAAGCATATGCACACGCACACACAAGCACCTTTGAAAGACGCTAGAAATGCAGTAATATTAAGAGTATTTTCTCCAGGTGGTAGGCCTACAAATATTTTTAATAATACAGTAGAACCTCTATAGTGTGTAGTGACCACCCAAGGCACTGCACCAAACTGGTCCAGCAGCACAGGAACCAAGCCTGCTGTACTGACAGGTACACATGGTACATGTCCAGTCTGTGACAATCAGGTCAACTTAAAGAGGTTGCCAGTGTAGGGAGGGGTCAGCTATGGAGGTTCCACTGCAATTTGCAGATATTGTTAGGTCTAGGCTACAGTAGAAAAATATCAGTTAACTCCTGACAAATTCCTGGGCTGCAAGCCCTCAACAAAATGGAGTAAGTCTGGTTCACTCTCAAGATAGATGGGAAAGTTCTCACTAACTTCTTGCTTAACTCCAGGGCCTGGGAAACCAACTGACTATCCCTAGACTGACCTTTAAACAACACCAGGTGGAGAGAATACTGAGACAAAGATGTATAAAAAAAAGGACTAGAACTAAGATGCATGGGAAATAGTAAAACAAAAATATATTATGTATAGATAACTAACTGCAAAATTCTGCTTCTGTACAATGCTTGCTTGCTGCCCCACCCGAATGTACCTGGACAGTCTGTGTGCCAACCAGGATGCAGACCAAGCCTTAAAAACCTGAGTCCTTAAGCACTTGGGGCTGCTCTCAGAAACCCCATGTTGGGACTGAGGCAGTCACTGGCCGGCCCTTCAGTAAAAGGACTCTGCTGTAAATTTGACTTGCTTGTCAGTGTGGTCTTTATGGAACTCCTGGGCACAACAATATGTTTAATGTAGAAATATTACTTTTATAATTTAAGAAATAAACATAATTTGTGAAAGAATTACATATAAAAGGCACTGATCTCAAAGCCCCTTGATGCCAGGTAGGTTCTACTTTTATCCAAGTAAAAATGTGAGCAAGAACCTTGTGATATTATCTATTTTATAGTTTCAAGTATTACTGTAACATTTAAGAGACCAACCCGCGTAAGTAAAATAACTCAGATGGATGTAGATATTTGGGTCAGCTCAATTAAACTCAGCTACAGAGAGCCTTCATTGCACAGGACGATGAAGAGACTCCCCGGTGTGAAAGGTGGCTGCCACCAGGAAGCGCAGAGGTGGCCACAGGTGTCGGAGATTCCCACAAACTTGCCCAGGAGCTGAGGATGCACCTGCCAGGCCAGGTGCATGGAGGTATGTGAGCTGGACTCTGACAGGTGGGGGAAGTACCGTGGGTCTGGTCAGTTGGAAAGTAAGGACCCAGGGGTCTGTACAACCCTCTGGGGTGAACTAACACTGCATCATAAAGGAGCAAATTTTGTGTTTTAAAATACAACCACTGGTTTACACTGTTGTCTTTTCTCTCTTTTAACAATTTAGGCCTTTTTAAAATTTCATTTGGCATTTATTTTTCTAGATACATAGCTTATTGTTTTCAGAGCTGAAGGAGTAAAGGCATCTGCACAGCAGAACCCACAGAGCCCGACCTCTGCAGAGCTCCCTTAGTCCTGGAGAAAAGAACTAGATAAAAATACCGACTTAGACAGCTGAGGTGGTTCATTTTTCCCCATGATTCACGTTCCTATACAGAAGAGAACTCACTGCTGAGTGGGGCTTCTCTAGTTCCTGGTGGACTTTCTCGTGTCACAGGGTTGCTCTCAGAAACCACACACTAGGTGCAGCGCCTGTAGCACAGTGGTTACAGCGCTGATCACATGTACCGAGGCTGGTAGGTTCAAACCTGGCCCAGGCCAGCTAAACAACAATGGCAACGGCAACAAAAAATAGCCAGGCATTGTGATGGGCGCCTGTAGTACCAGCTACTTTGGAGGCTGAGGCAAGAGAATTGCTTAAGCCCAAGAGTTAGAGGTTGCCGTGAGCTGTGACACCACAGCACTCCACCGAGGGAAACATACTGAGACTCTGTCTCAAAAAAAAAAAAAAAAGAAAGAAAAAGAAAACACACACTGGGCAGAGAGCAGGAGAGGAGAGGCCAAGGCTCCACCCCAAACCACCAATGCCCTGAAGGTGCTGCCCTACCCCACCCTGCTCTGGAGCTCTCCCCTCCACCAGGTGCTGCTGGGTGCCTTCACACCCTGGAGCCTTCACACCCAGGTGACACATGACTGTAGTTGACAGAGGTGAAGGCTTCTCAGCAGGTGGACAAGGTGGCCCTGAGTGGGGTCCCGGGGGTGCCAGCTGCATCAGTGGGGGGGGAGCAGCGTGAGTATGGGAGGACTGAGACGCCACATGGCCCCTGCAGCCCTGGTCAGCACAGACAGGCAGGGCAAGTGGAGTAGGCCTGACTGCTCTCAGACCATCACGGCACCACCTCACGTACTGCTGTCTGCCCACAGTACCCACTGTCAACACCCACACTGCCTGAGTCCTCAGCCAGGCAGGGCCACCTGCTCACCCCAACCCCTTGGAAGGCCACAGCTCGCTTGGGCCTGTCCTTAGAGCTGAATGCTGTCAGAGGTGTGACTCAGGCCCCCTCGCTGCTCAGGGTGAAACAGCATAGACTTCAGATGAAGCCAAGCAAAGTAGGCACCACCCTGGTTACAATTTGCTTAGAGAATTCAGCTTGGGTTCCTCCAGGGTGGGATGGATCCTGAGGGCAGGGACAGAATTGTCACCGAGAGTATTTCATCTGCAGGCAAAGCAAAAATAGCAATGTATTGAGTGTGTATAGCATATACTGTATAAATATAAAATATATGGCAAAAGCACACAGGCTGGGACACACAGAATAGTGTGTTATTAAAGATAAACTCTAATTAGATAAAGATGGTATTGAGCTCACTAAGGCAGCCAATAAAAACTTTTTATAAGAAGTATAAGTGGAGCGGCGCCTGTGGCTCAGTCGGTAAGGTGCTGGCCCCAAGGGTGGTGGGTTCAAACCCGGCCCCGGCCAAACTGCAACAAAAAAGTAGCCAGGCGTTGTGGCGGGCGCCTATAGTCCCAGTTACTCGGGAGGCTGACGCAAGAGAATCACCTAAGCCCAGGAGTTGGAGGTTGCTGTGAGCTGTATGAGGACACGGCACTCTACCCAGGGCCATTAAGTGAGACTCTGTCTCTATAAAAAAAAAAAAAAAAAAAAAAAAAAAGAGGTATAAGTGATAAGTCAACAGAGACATAAAATAGAACCATAAAAAATGAAATGCTTAAGTTATTCAAGAGAAGGTAAAAAAAGAAAATATGTTGGACTCTGAAAAATCTGTTTTTCTTATTTTGCCCATTTCTCCCTCAGGCTGACCCTGCTTTCCCCTGTGGCTTTCTCCCCCTGTCCACACTTTTGTCTTCCCTTCCCTCCTCTGGTCCACTGTTTCCAGAGGTCCCTCCACGCACTGTGACCGCTCCATGGCACTCTCTGTGGCTGCTGGCTCACTCCCCATGGGAGGTCCTATCTCCAGACCCATGGCTGCCAATATAAGGGTCGAGTGGACCTTCCTCTCTCTAGACAGCCCAGTGAGGGCCATGCACACTTCAGCCCATGAGGTGTTTTTCTAGTACAGATCAGCTTGGCTACAGTAGGACCTGCCACCCCTCACTGCCTCTCAGAAACACTGAGTAAACTTCAAGAGGAAGCAAGCTTGCCACTCAGGACTCTTCGAATCTCCAAGAGACTTCAAATATTATTTCTGGCAAAAGTACAAGCTGGCATTTTATCTCCTGCTGGGTGTTTCCCGGTGTTGGGGTCTTCAGGTGGGCATCAGTGTACAGAGTGGGACCCTCTACCCAACACACGGAGCCTACCTCTTCAGAAGCCTACTGGAGGTCCCAGCGCAACAGGCTGGTGCAATCCCAGGTGTCACATGCTTTTCAATCCAGGTCAACAATCTGTTAACTAGAAGTTACTTCTGGACTAGTGGAAATGCTCTTGGTGGTAAGGTTTTGTCCTCTTTTTATGCTTCCTGAGCATTTTAATGGGAATTTGAAAGTGCTGATGAAACCGTTAACCCTCTGCCATTTTATTCTGAAGGCCCAAGAGCTAAATTTTCAAGTTGTACGTCCGATAATCTGGGCCAGTGAACAGTATTAGCACGACTAGGTAAAATGGAGCTGTGATTAGAATCCCCTCTAGACCCAGTCCAGGTCAAGAGGATTTTTACAGGCAATGACAATGTGAGGAGCAAAGTGGCTCACACCTGTGGGCCTAGCCCTTTGGGAGACTGAGGCAGGAGGATCACTTAGCCCAGGAGTTGGAGGCTGTAGTGAGCTGTGATCACTTTATTGTACCCCAGCCTGGACAACGGAGAGAGACCCTACCTCAAAAAGGGGGGGCTTCCAGCCTACAAAGCTGATAGAGTATAGTAATTATATCATCAACCACACTTATACTCACATGAAAGATGATGTAAGAAAAGTGATTTCTGAATAACAACATGACAAAAAAGGGAAAATTAAATTCCCATCATCCGCCCTTGGAAGAAAAGGCTATCTCATGAGCGCTCGCAGCTGGTGTTTTCTGAGAATAGTGACCCAACCTGGGAGACACCTGTGTGAGGTCACTCTGCAAAGCGGCTGATGTGGCCAACACACACCTCCTCCCTGGACGGGACACAGGGAAGCCAGAAGGTAGACACAGACTTGCCCCTTAGGCTATTTGCTCTCTTCTTTCTGTGTCTGTTTTCCTAATCTGCTATGAAATGTTGCATTTTTTTCTCAACTAGAGGCTGTAATTAGTCCTGTTGCCTGTCTTCTTTCCCTTCTGAAGACAGCCCAGAGTCTCACAACCTCTCAGGCTGTTAGGAAGGGAAGGTCCCACATAAAGCAGGCTGAGTTTTCCCTGGAGATCAGCCTGAGGCAGAGGACTTGACCTTTTTGGATCTTCCTTTCTTCACAACCTTTACATTTCTATATGGTTTATAGAATATCCGAGGAGTAGGGTGGGGAGAAGGAAGAAACACCTGACAGCCCTGCAGAGTGGAGGCCACACAGGCCAGGGCCTGGTAGGGAAGAAGCCTGAACAGACACATATCCCTAGTGACTGTGGACTGGACGGGGAGGGAAGAGTCACTGTCTGTGTTGCTCTGTCTCAATTGTTTTCTTAATAGAGATGGGGGAGAGCGGTGGACAGTTTTCAATCACCTTAATGAAAAAGGCAACGAAGGCTGAGGGGTTGCTCTGGTGACGGGGCAGGGGCCCCTTGGGGAAGGCCCACTGCAGCCTTGACAGCTCTGGGAGTCTCAGAGCTGGCTGTGCCCCTGGCACTGGGGAGCCCCAGGAGGGCCTCCCAGGTCTGATGCTATAGCTCCGGCCGCCTAGGTGGAGGCTGTTTTGTGACCTTGTGAGATTTAAACGTGCCGGTCCTGTGGTGCTCCTCACACTGCAGTGACAGCATCAGAGGTGGAAGCCACTTCCAGGGAGGCGCAGAGGGCAGAGGCACACGAGAGGCGTCTGTCTCACCCTGCCCCAAGTTCTCCTGTCCTTCTGTATGGTCTAAATGTGTGTCCCCCCAAAATTCACTGGAACTTAAACTCCAAGGTGATGGTACTAGGAGGTGGAGCCTTTAGAGAATGGATCGTGCTGACGCCCGCAAACTTGTGTATGAGGACACAGCCACCAGGTGCCAAGATGGTTGAACTTGGGACTTCCCATCTGTCCTTTACAATCACCTATCAGGACACTTTGCTATGGCGGCACAGATGGACCTTCCCTTCCTATTACATATGAATTGCAAATGTCAAGAATTTATTTACTTGTGTTATTTCTGTACAAATACAATTTTTATGCCAAAGTATAATGCAAATGTATCTGTCTTGAGTCTATAAAAGACATTCAAATAATCCAAAAAAAGATGCCCAAAGAAAGTTTTAAGAAAACCACTGTTGGCAGAGATCATTTCAATGAAATAATTCCTTTTAATTTAGACATGTGTATACATATCACTTTATGCATAACTAAAAAAAACAGTTCATTAAAATACACTTTCATGGTGACTGTTAAGAATCTAGTAATAAATGTGGCAATATACTAAAGTTGTTCTAAAAATAACTAGTAATACTCTCAAAGAGCATTCTGGACAAGACTTTCCTTTGATGTGTAGTATCCACTAAAATGTTCATTTGTTTCTGTTCAAAAATAGCAATTTATTTACTTTGGAATTCCAAAGTAACATTCTTATAAAATAAATTATGTACAGACTATACGTATTCTATATACACAAACGCACATGCACATAGATGTACAATTATCTGCCTGTAATTATGTCTTTATACCTGGGCCGTTTCACTAGCAGCAGCCTGTCACGTGCGCGACGTCCCTTCTTTCCACAGGGCTTCCTGCAGAAGCAGACGCAGCCTGCCGCACTCGTCTGCCACCGGGGCTGCCCATTGCCTCCTCAGGAGCTGGACATCGATGGCGCCAGAGGCCCGGGCTAGCACCAGGGCCAGCACACTGCCACTAGCCTTGTTTGCCTCTCCCCCAACAGCCATGGCCACCAGCCTGTGGGGACAGGTGCATAAGAGAGTCAGTGCACATGCGGGAAATGCGCAGCTATTTCTGAGTCTCTAAAATCTCTCTCTTCCCAGGGAGGAGTGAAATGGAAGAAAGATTCTAAAAATGTAAATAGGCGAAATGAAATGTTAGACTAGAAATAATAGTATGAAAATCAATAGGAAACATTTCAAAAACATGTTTCTGCATCTCAGAGTCTGAAGCTGACAAGGATGCATTGCCCTAAGGCAGCCATAGGACGAGGCTCTCAACCTTGCTCCTGCTGTAGGAGCCAGGCTGGTCTCTGGAGAACGCGGGGCAGCTAGCAGTCCAGGCAGCCCCATCCCCAGAGACCCAGAGCCCAGCACAGGGGAATCTCCCGTATGAAGGTCCCAGTTTGGATCCCTGGTGGTTTCCCCACTGCGTCCCGGGTCTCATCTGCATCTAGCTCCAAGTCTGCATCTCCAATCTCCACGAGGACAAAACTCCACCAGCTGCCAAGGCCAGGTAGGAGGGCAGCCGTCCGACACCCCCAACCCACTCCTAAGTATCCTGTGCCCACCACTGTCCCCTTAGGAAGATCATCCTAAACTTCCCGCACTTCCTCTGACGACCACAGTCTCATGACCAGGCTATCTCTGAGCTCCCTCTCCATGAAGGGCAGACCCAGAAGCCACCTCTGACATCAGCCTGCCCCACTCAAAAGTCACCAGCAGAAGAATGTGACCTGGGCCCCTGCTCTCTTCTGTGGCATCCCACACTCTCCTGTGGCCGCGGGCCTCCCCCTACCCTCCTGTGCTCCCCACCTTCCGCTGGCCCTGGGCCTCCCTTCCACCTTGCTGAAAGCCCACTCTTGCTGATACTGAGACTTAGTTGTGGCTACTGCCCCAGAGACCCCCCAGAACCTGCTGACAGGACCCTGTCAGGCCTAATCACCAAATGGGCAGGACACGGTCGACTCAACACCTACCTCAGCGCAGCCCTTCCTGTCCTGACAACAAGGGGGCAGCTAGTGCCAGGCCTCTCCAAAGGCACAGGGAATTCCTCTGTGGAGCCCTACAAAGGTCTGACACCTTATGATATCCCACAGATTTGGTCCTGATGGCCCAAACACCCGAGACTCCCAGGCTCCCATGATATGGGCCACACCCTACGATGTGGCTGCCATGGTCACCATGCATGCCATGAGTACACTGGCTGCAGCCAGGCCTGCGTAGCCTTGGGGCCTGTCTGAGTGCATGCAGAGAGAGAGCGCTGTGATGTCCCAAGAGTCTCTTACTCAGCCCGCCAAATCTTGCTCAGGAGAACCCTCAGCGTGACTTGGGGCAAGGGGGAATGAGACCCCCAGAAGCAGACCAAGAAAAAAAACCAAAAGCCAATGGCCGAGCGTTGTGGTGGGTGCCTGTAGTCCCAGCTACTTGGGAGACGGAGGCAGGAGACTCGCTTGAGCCCAGGAATTGGAGGTTGCTGTGAGCTGTGATGCCACAGCACTCTATCCAGAGTGACAGCTTGAGGCTCTATCTCAAAAAAACAAAAACAACAAAAAACCCCAAAAGCCACTGCAGTTTTCACCAGCTTTCAACACTTCAGTCCTGCTGCCCAGGTATCCGTGTGGGGAATGCAGGCTCCCCGGCTGCAGGGCCACAGAACTGAGCACAAGATAGTTCACTGACAAGTGTTTTAAAAACAACCAAAATGGATGTACAAACACCAGTTAGTACCATTACCAATTTTTAAAACTATCATTCAGATTTGTGAGTTGAACAGAATCCGAGCAAAGAGGGTAAGACAGACACTGGAGTCAGCCTCTACCCTGCCTCCCAAGCCCCAGGTCCTGACTGAGTGCCTCCCACCAGGGGCTTTTCCACCAGGAGGAGCAGGTCAGCTATCAGAACTTTAACTTCACTCTGAAAGTCTCAGGCCCCAGAGTGTCTGATCCCAAGGTCCTCCTTTTAAAACCACTGGTTTCTCGTTCTGTTCCTCCTCAAGCACCCGCTGGGTGTCGCAGCTCTGAGAGGGTGTGTAGGGAGGGCTCCGCGTCAGTCCAGGCACCACCTTCTGTGCCCCCCAGGCGGACTGATGACCAGCTGTCCCACGCAGCAGCCCCAAGGGGAGGCGTAAGAGGGTCCTAACCAACAGATGAGGACAAACATCTGGAGCTGCATTTGGACCCCAACAGACTTGGGCTGGTCACTTCTCTGCCCAGTAGCACATGAGGCAGCCCTCACACTCCCCACCCGAGGCCCCAACTCCTGGGTCTGTACCCAAACGCCCCTCACTGGCCTGCCCTCCTGTCCGCACTGTCCTGTCCTGCATCCCCACAGCACAGCCCAGATACATGAAGCCCTCCTCGCTGATGCTGTCATCTGTCCCACTGGCTGGGGAAGCAGAAGCCCCAAGCTCACTAGGCTGCAGCTGGCACACAGCTAGTGCTTAATTAATGGGCGTTCACTCAGGAGGGCACTGTACATTTTCTGAAATAACAAACTTCACAGCATTGTCTGTGCACATGTAAACCACAGTCTTGATTTCCTGTGTATTTTTTAGTAATGAGAGTAACATGAGATGGCCCAGGACTCACACTAGACAAGCACAATGTCCCTGACGCTATTAGCCCAGCCACTGCTCTGACCATCTCTGTCCTCCTCATTCCTCTGCGGAAGGAGCGGCAGCTATATTCCCACCCCTTCTCTAGACCAGTACAAACCTGCACAGTCAGAGAATGTGCTGACAGGAAATGTAAAATCTCGAGAAAAACAGGTGAAGAGAGACACAGGTGGAGAAGAGGCCTCATGACCACATATGGGTCCAGCGCAGGTGAGCAGGTCTACAGATACCCAGGTCACACCATGGCAGCGGCTGGACAGTGGTCAGAGAAGCCACTGGGATTTGAGCACAGGATGCATGTTATGTGGAATGGCATGAACCGTCAGCTCCTGAGTGCTGACCCTAATCAGACTAGAGCAGATACTGAGTGTGGGGATGGCCAACAGACGTGACTAAGACACCCTCGCAGAGCTGTCCTGTCTCGGCAGAATGTGATGATGGGACATATTCTCAACAAGCCCTTCAATCCAAAACACTCCCTGGATTTAAATGTACAAACACCAAGAGCAGCCCCTGACATAAACCATGGGCTCTGGGTGGCGATGACCAGCTGTGACAAACACACCCGCTAGAGCAGGTGTTCGTAACAAGGGAACATGAGAAATCTTTGTTCCGTCCACTCAATATTGCTTTGAACCTAAAACTGCTCTAAAAAATTATTTTGTAATACTGTTTCATATATATAAACAAATTTATCATAAATATAAATAAAAAGTCGTATCTTAAAGTCTTAAAGTGTAGCAACCTTATGCATAAATTAAATAAGAAGGAAGACCGTCCATGACTCCTCTGCCAAAGTCTCAGCAGAACCTGCCCATGCCTCACCACGCACCTGTCTGGGGAGATGGGCTGTATGGCCACAGGGCCCAGGTCACTGGCGAGGAGGTCCCAGACATAGACGTTGGACGTGTCATCCTGAACCAGGAACACAGCAGGCCTCGTTGGTGACCACTGCAGGCTAGTGACCGCGTGGCCATTGGTGCTACTGTCCCATTGCAAGAGGGGGCGCTCAGAGCTCAGCCCATGTAGCCGCACACTCCCATCCGAGCAACCAGCCTGCAGGAAGGGATGAAAACGATGGCTCATTTCTTTTTTCTTTTTTTAACTCCATGTCGGTATCCAGGGAAATTTTTCAGAACATTAGCTTTCATTAATTTGGACAGCAAAAACTTTTTTTTCTATGCATGAAGTTACACCATTAAATCTGACCTCACAAGTTACAAAAGTGAGCACTCATTGTGGAGACTGACCACTCTGCACTACTGCCCCTCCCTAAATGACCAATAACCAGTGAATTTAGGGATCATACAAATAGATGTTTATTTCTAACAAAGCTGAACATCACTGATTCTAGCACTGGCCATTAGGACTGATTGGCTCCATTAAGTAAGTCATCTTTTAAAAACAATTATATATATCTGCATCAATGATATGGTTATAAGTTTACCTTGGATTGAAATTTCCATAAAACCAAACTGATTTGGTTTAGTAAAAAACAAATCTTTAGCTTATGAAGAGAAGGTTTAATGCCCTTTTACTCAATGTATTTAATCTTTCACATAAAAACAGAAAAAGAAAATCAATGAGAATGGGAATAAAATCCTAAAATGAAATACAAACAGAAACAAATTTTAAAATCTGCATCCCAAGTGAAGAACTTGACCTCACAGGAATGGGGACATAGCATGTGGTGTGCACCTGTCACACAGCTGAGCTGAGCACTGGCTCTGCCCTGGGCTCTGTCTGAACAGCTGGGTGTTCTCAGGTCCAGCCATTTAGAAGGTGTATCTGAGATAACACACAGTACACAGACAGGCCTCCTGTGGTCCCAGATGGGAGGCACAAACGTGGAGGAGGAAGGGAGCCCCTTTGCTAGCCTGCAATTAATGACATGACTGTGAGCACAGTCTCTTCACAAGGGTGGCCGTCATATCTGCCTGAGAGGGCCTCCATGGGACAACCCCAGCATGCCCAACATCTCATGCCAGATCTTGGTTCTAGAGACTTCTCTCCACTCACAAGAGCCAAAACTCCTGGAGACACAGGAGCCAGCTGAGGCATATCCACCAGCCTAATGGGAACACCTTCAGCAGGAAGATAAACACTGTGGCAAACGTTTATGACCGCAGAGTCAGGTAATAAGCCGTGTGTCCAAGTCATGTGACACATACACACATGCACACGCACAGGAGAAAGTGGCAACTTTTTCCTCACGGCAGAAAGCCAACTAGTAAGTGTGGAATTGACCTAACAATGGCTTTGGCCAAGAACCGCCAACAGGTGCAAACTGGCAGGTGAGAAACTAAGAGTCGGAACATTTACAAAGTGCTGCCTCCCTCCCCAGACACCCTCTCATAAAGAGGGGGTGCTGCCTCCCAAGCTGTCCCAGATGAGCAGGCAAAACCTACATCTCATCTCGAGGAGACAGCAGACAAGCTCAGCCTGAGAAGCACCCCAAATAACTAGCCTTGGACTTGAAAAGCATCATGGCCATGAAAGACTGAAGAAATTCTCCAGATCAAAGCAGTCACCAAAACTGAGAGAGTCATGACTTGGGAGATTATTCTGCTTAAAAGACATTACTGGGATAATCTGTGAAATCTCAATGAAATCTGCAGATGAGACAACAGGTGTGTACCAGCATCAACTTCCATATGACCATTTCTAAGGTGGCCATTTGAGATGCTCTTGCTTTTAGGAAATGCACACCAAACCGCTTGGGGTTTGGGGTGCACCACTTCCTTTTAGACAGAGTGGGGACACACGGAAAGGACGAAGCTGCAGAGAGGGGTAGGAACCATCTGAAATGTTCTTGTAACTTTTCTATAATCCTGAAAAGAAGTGTTTTGGAAAGGGCCCATGTGATCACCAGGTGGAATGGTTTCCAACTGCATAGACAAGGTTCTCAGGAAACCAAGGACTGAGCTGCTCCTGGGGACCCCTTCCTCAGGGGGCAGGCGGGGCTCCATGTGGAGGGACATGGATAGAGTGGGAACCTTCCAGAGTCCCACCTCACCTGTCCAGGGCATTCTGCAACATCCTGCACCACCAGACTCTAAGGACCAGCTCTAGGCCTGAGGCAGGAGGATCTTTGGGGATACCCTTGTTCTTTCACATACTGTCACAAAATACAGACTTACTGCCACTGGAACTACATACAGGTGTCACCATGCCAAGCTGCTTTACAATCTTTTACTCATACTAATTCTTCAAACGTCAGCATGTGTTTCACACCTACAGCACATCTCAACACTGGCCATGTTTCAAGTGCCCTTGGCCACAAATGGCTGCTGCACTCTACGGCTCAACTGTAGTCTTAGGGAAAAATAAAGATGCACAAAATACCACCTCTGCCCTCAATAATCCTATAGACGGTAGGTAATTCATAAACATGAACTATAATGTATTTTAACTTCTACAAGAGTAGTATGAATAATCTTTCCCTTCAATCTCAAGTACAGGGAAATGTGTAGAGATGGGCGTGAGCAGGACACACCTGAGTCACATGTAATTCTATACTCTGATCCTGGTATAACTTTCAGATTAAACTATCAGATTTAATCATGTATAACCTTTAAACATACTTTGCCTTCTCTCTGGTCTTACCCCCACCCACAAACTGACCTTGGAGTCCACTGGCTGAAAAAATGCAACACTGGGACTAGGGTGAGCTGTGCCAGCAGCAGACTTGGAACCGGAAAGGGGGTCCCATGGCAAAGAGGGAGCTGCGGACAGGCAGGGTGGCCAGCCCTGGACTTCTTCTGGTTTCTCAGGTTAGACTCTGGACATTCATTCATATTATGTCTTGTTAAATAATAAAAACACAAGGTAAAAATTCTTACACCAAGA
This sequence comes from Perodicticus potto, assembly GCA_963574655.1. Taxonomy (NCBI): domain Eukaryota; kingdom Metazoa; phylum Chordata; class Mammalia; order Primates; family Lorisidae; genus Perodicticus; species Perodicticus potto. Next base: position 13,454 of record CAUYRH010154805.1, read on the forward strand.
ATTTCTTTATATCTGTGGCTGTATCATGGGTTTTGATATTCTCCTGTTAAATTCTAAATAGTTTAAATTGAACAAAGTATTACTTAATAGAGTTTCATTTCTAAGTGCGTTTTATTTTTTTAAGTGTTATCAATGTTTCTTTTTTATTAGTATTTCTCCTTTTTAGACCACTGAGGCCTAATAAATGATCAATTTGTGGCCTACTAAATAAATTAACTTTTAAAATTTTCCAGTGGATCACTACAAGTGTTATAGTGCCCAAGTAGGCATTTTATGCCATTAAAAAGAATTGGGGCTTTGAAAAACAGACTGTCTTACCAAAAATATTGGCTCTCCAAAGGGTGAGAAGTCCATCGCATTGACCGTGACTGGTCTCGCTCCGCACTGCTGAGGCCTAAAGGCCCTGGGGGCCGCCCTCACGCCCTGCCTCGTGCCGTGGCTGATCAGACCCTGGGAACCAGAAGGCCAAGGGTAACAGGAGAGGCAGGGGCTGGGCAGAGCTCTGCTCTTGACACACTTGGACAACATCATAGCAATAAAAGCAAAGTGTAAGTTAAATTTAAATAAAGATATTTATCAGATAACTCTAGGGAAGAAGAATGAGTAGTGGAATGAAATTTGACGTATTACTCACTGTGTCTGTGCCAACAATAAAGTGATTAGGGTCTGAAGGTAGAAATTTAACACTCATTGTTTGTGTGGTCCCCCAAAATTCATTCCCTTTATGGGAAAAACTGAAAAGAATAAAACAGCAAAGATGAATAGATGAGTTGCTCTGAAACACTTCACACTTGCATGGTCCTGACCTCCCTGGATGAGCAAGGCCACTCTGCGTCCCCTCCGTGGTTCCATGTAAATGCCCTACACAGTATTTGTACATTATGAAGTATTTTATGTCATATTAAGTTATACAAATGAAAGAAGAAACCTAAATTTCTGAATAAAATTTTCCATCAATGTTTCTGCTTCTGAAAATTTCATCTAAATTTAACTTTACAGTTGCATTAAAACTGGATGAGAAATACTCAAATAGTACCAATTTATAAGATGAAAATTATTTTCTGATGGATGGATAGACATTAGGTCTATACTTAGAAATTGTATTCATTACATTCGCTCATTAATAATACATTAATTAAATAGGAAAAATACAATGGATAAAGTGGATTTTTGCACTGTAGGGACCGGCCATGTGCACAAAAGGTGCAGCTCCCAGACCCCTCCTGTGGGAAACAGGCCCTGGAAAGGGGCCGCTCTGTCTCACCTGCCAGCCAGTGGGATCACAGAACTGTGCACCAACTTGACCCTCCCTCCAGGTAGCAGTCCTAAAAACAGAAACAGAGGGCAATGTACCTTCCCCACAAGTTAAATCAAAATCTTATTATGATGCCTGAAAGTATTTTCATTGCTTAAATATCTGTGTTAGAAAATCATGTCAAAATATAAACTGTTAAACAGTGCCCCCTCCCTAATACTGGGTGAGGCTCACATACACTGCCTTACAAGAATCAGGAGTTTGCAGTTCAGAGCCTTACAGAAAAATAATTATGGAATCAAGATCCAGAAGCCGTCACATCTTCAGATTTAACACAATAAAATCAGCAAGTGATCAGGCAGGTATGCGAACACACACCTAATACACCACAAGCACACTGTGCGCATCCACGAGGGATGTTCAGGACCCCACGATCCCCGAGCACACGTGCACTGTGCGTGCTCACGAGGGACATTCAGGATCCACAATCCCTGAGCAGATGCACACTGTGCGTGTCCACGAGGCACGTTCAGGACTCACAATCCCCGACCACACGCGCAAGCTGCCAGCTCTGCGGCAGGATGCACATCACCCCTCCATCAGCGTCTCTGATATCCTATCACAGGACACAGAGCAAGGCTTCTGAGACCTGGCTTTCTTTTCCTTTCCTCGCTCTCCTAAAGTGCTCTGGCCATAGCCCTGACTCCTTGGCCGCTTATCAGGCCGGCCTTCCCTGTCTATTCTCAGCTCATTGCTCCTGCTTTTTTTTTTTTTTTGAGACAGAGCCTCAAGCTGTCACCCTGGATAGAGTGCGGTGGCATCACAGCTCATAGCAACCTCCAATTCCTGGGCTCAAGCGAGTCTCCTGCCTCCGCCTCCCAAGTAGCTGGGACCATAGGCGCCCGCCACGACGCCCGGCCATTTTTTTTTTTTTTTAAGTTGCAGCCACCATTGTTGTTTGGTGGGCCTGGGCTGGATTTGAACCCGCCAGCTCAGTGTACGTGGCTGGCGCCTTAGCCCGTTGAGCCACAGGCGCCGAGCCTGCTCCTGCTTTTTAATTACTGTGAAGGGAGGAACTAGAACTTATTACATTAAAACCCAAATTCTGCACAAGGCACTGCCCAGAACTTTGGCAGCTGAATTACAAGTAGCACCTGAATGCTCAGTGTTGCTGTTCATGAACATGAAACTGTCCCCTTTCCCAGCAACTGCCCATCTGGCACCACCTCCCATGGGGGTCTCTGACCTGGGCCACCACTGGGCCACTGCCCCTGCAATAATGTAACGAACACATCTCTCCAGCCACTATCTTTGGCTCTTATTTCCTTGGCCCTAGGACTAGACCCAGCTTGTTCAGAGAACGGTTCATAAACGAATGAAAGAAAACTGGTGCCAGCTTGCCAACGGCCACTCATCTAATGCCACACACAGAGACCAGAGCCACCCTGAGCTGCCTGCTGGTCTGAATGTCATCCCCTTTCTTCCCAAAGGCAACACAAGAACATAGTTGAAGTTTTGGTAGGTGGCTCAATGGATAAAGGCTTTTTTTTATATAGCAACATTTAAAAATGAAACAATTATCACCCTATGATACCACTTTTGTAACTATCTCATATATACTATTCATATGAAACATTTTTATACAAACACATTTTATACAAAATATTTTTGTCTCCATTGCCAGATCACCCCACTATGGACAGAAAATCTTTAACTCCTTAGTAACATCCATAATTTCCTAAAAAATGCCTTGTCAAGGTAACAGCACAGCCAGACTCCAGGTTGGTGGTCAGGGCATAACCAGGCAGAAAGGTGTCAGTCCTAGCACCAACACGGAAGGTCTGGCCTGTCACTAACCCTCACCAGCAGTTTGTGACCTTCTGAGATTCTACTGGTGCACAACCTGGAAGTCTGGAACACAAAAGGGCCAAAGAAAGACAGAGTGGTTTCCTGACAGGCAGAGGACACTCTATGAAGAAACACTGAGAAAAATGGTTACTCCACCCCAAGAACGCCTATCAGTGAAACTAATGAAACCCTCAGTCTCACTTCCATTGGTGTCTATAGTGATCTTCTAAATGAATTCAATAGTATTCTGACATGCATTATGCAGTTATTTGCTCCACGGATAAAAAGTGCTCCTCTTCCCTGATTTCACAAAGTCAGTCTCACATCCACCACATTTTCTGCCATAACCACCCAGAGACACACCCTGACATCAGGTGAACCAGGTGAACTGGGCTCCTCATTAGACACTGTGGCTGGAGGCCATGAGGTGAGCAGAGAATCACATTCAGAGCATGGGATAAGCCCTGCAACGGCACACAATAGGACTGAAATCACTCCGCGTTGGAAGTAAAAACCACACTACACAGCATCAAAAGCACCAAACTGTGGAAGACGTGGTTATTTTTGTCCCACTATCTTCTTCTCCACCCAGATGTGAGGCCTTTAACCCAGCAGCCCCTCAGCTCTCAGCAACCCCAACGTGCCCTGTGCTGGTGAATTCAACAGCAAGGAAGAAGAAGCCTGTGTGGGGGCACTCAGGATGCAGAGGACGCCGTCCTCGACTCACATGTAGAATGGAACAACACTCAGCCTCAGCTACCACAGGAACTCACTACCCTCACTAAAGTGGGTTCCCTCCAAACATTATTAGACATTCTCACCGAGAAGCCTGTTCATTGTCAATATTATATGATACACAACTTTAAAGTTCATTTTGCACATAGCTAATTACATATTTTTCAAAGCAGTCCTTGGTATCTTTAGTCTTTACTCATTTTAGAAAACAATAACCAGAACTGATTTATTCAATAGTTACCTAAATCGCTTACTGAACCTGCGATGTCTGCTTTTGGCAATTCAACAACCACCTAAAAACAGAACATTGAAAATGAATATTGATAACAGAAAAGAAGACTGATTACTCAATTCGGAACAATAATGTGGTGTTGCCTCCTCTCTCCGATCTCTCTCTTCCCTCCACTCACCTTGGGGACACTGCCCTAATTCTCCTTCCTCTTTCCCAAGACTTGTGAGGTCCCTATTTAGCTGTCACAGAAGAGCCCCAAAGTGGCGAACGGTAAAACTCCATCTCCCTCCTCACAGAGTGGTGAGCCTGGCCTCCTCTGTCCCCTAAGCCCAAACTCCAACCCCTCCAAATCCCCACCCTATCCTCCCACTCCCTGCTCAGGCGCAATCTCCACCCCAACAGGCTCACTCCACTCAGGACCTGGTGCGTGGGCACGCATGTGCATTGTGGTACACACAGCCTGGGCCACCTACTCACCCACATGTTGAGAAGCCCACTCTCATCCAAGGATGCGATGTGGAATGACAGACCTGTCGTTTCTAATGAAAACAGAAACAAAAGAAATGGCTTTACACAGAAAACCACACCTCGTGACATTGATTTAAGGGTTTTAGATGAGTGAAGGGTTGTATACCTTCCTGAGTAGAAAAAGGTGAAAGCACAAAGCTCTGTTTTCTGCAGACAGACACTGAGACAGGTTCTACTGCTTGAAGAGGACTCTGGTGGTTCACTGATGTGAGGATTCCATCTAGAGTTCAAAAACCCACAGCACCCACATATGTCAGTCCCATAAATACAGTTACTGTCACACACAACAAACGCGGAGGTGCTTCTGGGTCTGAAAGATCCGCATCTCTCCAAATAACCTCCCCAAAAGCCACAAGGCCAGCATGGACAGTGCATGACCCTGACCACCTGCAGCAGCACCAGGGTCCCATTGGAAGAGGCAACACATTCTGGCCCTGCTGGTCTGCAAGTCTGAAGAGTGGGAAGAGGCTGAGACACCCTGGAGAAGAGAGTGGCCCAACCAGAAACTCAAGACAGGACAGCCCACCAGCTGGTGGGGGAAAACCCCACCAAGAGAACACCAGGAGACATCTCACAAACCCAGGCAGCAAAGCTCTTTTGACCTAAAAGATTTACCTACAGATGTGAACTAAAATAAAACCCTAAGCCCCCCCAGCTAACTAAATGGATCCCCTCTTGGCTAAGGGGACCCCAAAAATGCCCTAAGGCAGAGCTACATGCCATGAGGAGAAGGGAGGCTGAGTCCAGCTTACTATGCACCTCCCTTCAGAAGTCTCCTGCATAACAAGAAGATGCTGAGTCATTAACAGGCCTAAGTCCATACCAGACACGAGGTCAGCTGGTTCCTGAAGGTCATCAACTCACTGAACAGGCCAGTGGAGTCTGATGGCTTGTCTCTGATCAATAGACTTCCTTACCATAACTGAAAACATTCTGAGCCTTTGGACAAAGCTTCATTTCTTCAACCAGTTGCAAATCAAAGAATATTTAACCTATCTGTTAAATACACATGGGGCAGAGAGGGGGCTATGACCCTGCTGGTCTGGCCCTGCTGGTCTGCAAGTCTGAAGGGCGGGGAGAGGCTGAGACACCCTGGAGAAGAGTGGCCACAGCCCCCTCCCTGCCCCATGTCTTGCATTTTCAGAACAAACCAATGTGTGCCTTCCATGTATGGACTTAGGGTCTTATGTGTAATTTCTGCCTCTGCACATGTATAAAACCAAACCGTGACCCAGCTACCAAAGGCACTTTTTCTCAGGACCTCTTGAAAACATGCACTGTAGACTACTGGTGACACATACTCAGAATAAACTTCTTTAAAATTATTTTACAGGCTGGGCGCCTGTAGCTCAAGTGGCTGAGGCGCCAGCCATATACACCAGAGCTGGTGGGTTTGAATCCAGCCTGGGCCTGCCAAATAACAATGACAACTACAACCAAAAAATAGCTGGATGTTGTGGTGGGTGCCTATAGTCCCAGCTACTTGGGAGGCTGAGGCAAGAGAATCGCTTAAGCCCAGGAGTTGGAGGTTGCTGCAAGTTGTGATGCCACGGCACTCTACCCAGGACAACTGCTTGAGGCTCTGTATAAAATTAAAATAATATAACATAACATAATTTTACAGAGTCTGGATTTCTTTTCATTAACAAGAAGATGAAAAAAATAAGACAAACTCCATACCAGCTACCGTAAGAAGAAAACAGAAAACATAAATGGGAGCTGAGTGGTGGCCATGAAGGTGGCAGCAGCTGGAATGCTGGCCAGACTATGACCCCTGATAGTTTTTCTTGCAAACACTTCACTGTGGCTCCCAATCCTGAACGCTGCCGCCATCAGTGCCCAGGCAGGCCCTGTGTGCTCGGGCGCAGCTCGGCAGTGAGCCCACCAGCATGCAGCCTGCAGAGGCTTAGGCTAACCTGCCTGAAAGTCTTTAAAATGTGTGTTAGCAGCAGCAACAGCAGCCACAATGAGGCCCCCATTCTCAGTGACAGGCACCTGGATGTGCCTGACATCATCATCACCCCTCCGACCCCCATAGGCATGATGCTGCCGAGAGACTCCAGGAGGACGGTCTGGCTGCACGAGACCAGGTCATGCCCAGATGATGTAGAAATAGATCCTGAAGCCTGAGAGGAGTCCCAGGGTGGGGATCTGTAGGCGGCTGTGCCCAGCACCCCTTGCCCAGGTGTTCTAGGGATGTGGCTGCCTGGGGCAGGGGTCCTGAGTCCCCTGGATGGGAAACTTGGTGAATCCGCCCCGTACCAGGACCAGCAAGGAATCCAGCCTGCTCGCTCCTGGGACCATGTTCCCCAGGCCCTGTTGAGCAGACCAGACCTCTGACACCTCCATAATCTCACTGACCCTGACGTGTCAAAAGGTGACGCTGTGGTGACTGCTGGCAGGGTCCCAGGGCCAGGCTCTCTTCCAGACAAATGTTCTCCCAGCATCCTAAGCCGTGTGAACATGTGTCCCAAGGTCAACAAAAACAAGAGCTTCTTGCAAGATAAATGGCTCTATTTTCTTTACAAGTTATTTTACAGACACTGAAGCAGTCCAAGAAATGATTTATCACTTTTTTAAATTATAAAGATCCACTGTAATAAAAAAAAAAAAGAAAATACAAATCGAAGCATTTCAGCTGATATAAATTCTCCCCCTCAGAAAACAAGCATAAAGTAGAAGACAACCAAACTCAACCTTCCAAAATGAACCAAATCTCTCCATAAAGCATTTGGAAACCTGTTTAAAGGAAAACAAAAACATCTGGAATCAGAAATCAAGAACAAAATTAGACCAAAATTAAAAAAAAAAAAAAGTGAGAAACAGAATGAGAATTAGAATTGAACTCAGGAAAAAAACTGAAGAAAAAGACAAAACCATCCCAGAAATGAAGAATAAATTATAGGGTTCCCAGGGGGAAACAGATTCAAGTGAAATACTGAGAGAGGGGTTCATCTCTTACACGTGGAATCTGGTTCCTCTGACTCACAGGCTTGTCTCAAAACTTCCACAACAGGCAGGCACCTGTAGTCCCAGCTACTTGGGAGGCTGAGGCAAGAGAATAGCTTAAGCCCAAGAGTCTGAGGTTGCTGTGAACTGTTACACCACGGCACTCTACCCAGGGAGACATAGTGAGACTATCTCAAAAAAAAAAAAAAAGACTCCCACAGCAAGTCTGTGCACAAATGGCACTTTTACCAGTGAGAGCTTCTTTAAAGCTTTGTAGGCTTTACTGATAATATTTAGATGGCAAAAAAAAATAAAGGAAGCCTTTTAAGGTAGTAAGTTATTAGCACATATAGTTTAGAGGTTTAATGTTATGAAAATGGTGCCGGATTCAGAACTTTATTAGTTAACATCAGCAGCAGATAGGATGCTTAAAATAGACTCAACTCATAAGGTACCTATAAATTCAGACATTTTCAAAAGCACCAGTATCACTCCAAAGGGAAAAAAAAATGGCTGCTGGGGGATTAAAGAAAAGCCTGATCTCTTAGGATGCACAGACACGCAGACACATGCAGATAGGCAGTATGTGGAATTAAACACTTGAAATTAAAGCTGCCTGGCAGGCGATCCGGAAGAGAACAAGCTAAAGTCTACTTGGTTAAGAGATTAAGTCTAAGCCACATGCTGGAAGGAAATATTGCAGAACATACATCGAATACAGGATTGTTATCAAAAAATACACAAAACACTCTTAAAACTCAACAGTAAGAAAACAAACCACCCAAATAAAAAATGGGCCAAAGACCTTCACACCTGGTGGTGTACAAAGAGCAGACGAGCACACAGAAAGCTGCTCAGCAGCTGTTTCACCAGAGAAAAGCAAACCACATCAACCAGACCCCACCACGCCCCCACCAGATAGCCAGAACCCAGAGCACTGACAACACTGTGCTGGTGGGGACGGGGAGGCTGGGCCTCCGCTTGTCCTGGGGCGCCAATGGTTGCAGCCCCTGGGAAGGACAGTTCAGTAGATTCTCACAAAATCAAACATACTCTGACCATACAATCCTGCAAGTAGGCACATTGGTATTTATGTACCCAGAGGAGTTGAAAACATTCCACATGAAAGTCTGTGCACAAATGGCACGGTCTGGCCAATTATTCATAATTAATCGTAACTGCCAAACTCAGGGGCGAAGCAGTAGTTCTCCAACAGATGAATGAATAAACCAGGCACATCCACAGTGAGCTAATAATAAAAGATTTCTAAAGAACATAACATAATTTTTTTTTAATGAGCTATTAAAGGTATGAATAGACATGCAGGAGCCTCAAACACACAGTACTGACTTAAAGAAGCCAGTCTGACAGGCCCATGCTGTGCGATTCCAATTCCATGATACTCAAGAAAAGGCCAGACTGTCGGATGAAGGACACATACCCAAGATATATATGCCAATTTAAAAAATGGGCATATTTTCTCCCATTCTGTAGGTTGTCAATTTACTCTGTTGATTATTTTCTTTGCTGTTTCTGTTGTTGCTGTATTTGCTTTTGGAGTCTTACTCATAAATTCTTTGCCTAGGCCAATATCTAAAAGAGTTTTTCTGTATTTTCTTCCAGAATTTTTAAGGTTTCAGGTCTTACATTTAAGCCTTTAATCCACCTTGAGTTCCTGTGGTGAGAGATAAGGGTCCAGTTTCATTGTTCTGCATGTGGGTACCCAGTTTCCCCAGCACCATTCACTGAATAGGGCACTGGGGAAGGGTCCCCAGTGTAAGATTTTGTCTGCTTTGGCAAAAAATAAGCTGGTCATAGCTTATGGTTTTATTTCTGAATTCTCTATTCTGTTTGGTCTATGTGCCTCCCTTCATACCAGCACCCCACTGTTCTGGTTAATAAATCTTTGTAATGTAATCTGAACCCAGGTATTATGCTGCCTCTAGATTTGTTCTTTTCACTTAGGATTACTTTGTCTACTTGGGTTCTTTTTAGGTTCCACATGAAGTTTAGGATTAGTGATAAAGGGCTAATATCCAGAATCTACAAAGAACTCAAAAAAAAACTCAAAAAACTCAAAAAAAAAAAAAAAGGTGACAAATAACCCCATCAAAAAGTAGATAAAGACACAGACTTTTCTCAAAAGAGGTAGATGGCCAACAAACATATAAAAAAAGTTCAACATCACTAATCATCAAAGAAGTGCAAATTAAAACCACAACTTGGATGACACGTTATCCCTGTTAGAACTGCCATTATTAAAAAGTTAAAAAATAATAAATGCTGGTGCAATCACAGTAAAAAGGCAACACTTATGTGCTGTTGGTGAGAATGTAAACCAGTACAAGCTCTGTGGCAAACAGCATAGCAACTCCTCAAAGAACTAAAAGCAGACCTGCCATTAACCCGCAGTCCCACTGCAGAGGCTGCCCAAAGGAAAAGAAGCCATTTTATTAAAAAAGTCACCTGCACTCAAATGCTTATTTTAGAATAATTCACAACTGCAAAGATATGGAATCAACCCAAGTGCCCATCAATTCATGAAAGGATAAAGAAAATGTGGTGTATATATTGGGGATGCCAACAAAATGTATACACGTTAGAAGATCTTGTTGGAATAAAATCGATCATTCCTCCGAAGTGTATGAATTGCAGGTAAAATGGATGTGCATGGCATGTCCAGGTAAAATTGACTGGTAACAGTGCCTCCAATTCAACCTCGAAAAGTACTACATAGGCTCGGCGCCTGTGGCTCAACGGGCTAAGGTGCCAGCCACGTACACCTGAGCTGGCGGGTTCGAATCCAGCCAGGGCCCGCCAAACAACAATCACGGCTGCAACCAAAAAATGGCCGGGCGTTGTGGTAGGCGCCTGTAGTCCCAGCTACTTGGGAGGCGGAGGCAGGAGACTCCAGGAATTAGAGGTTGCTATGAGCTGTGATGCCACAGCACTCTATCCAGGGTGACAGCTTGAGGCTCTGTCTCAAGACAAAAAAAAAAAAAAAAAGAAAAAAGAAAAGTACTACATAGATAACATCATCTAAAATGTGTACATATTTTTTGGCACCTCTGTATATACGGCATGAAGTGCTACTTAGCCATATAAAATAGTGAAATTATCTTTTGTTAGCAATTTGGATGGAACTAGAAAGCATTATCCATTATCCTGAGGGAATGTCTCAGGAATAGAAAACAAACCCCAAATGTTGCCACTTATACTTTAGAGCTAAATGATATATATATATGATCATAAAGTGGAATAATGGACTTTGAAAACCAAGGGGTGGGGAGAGGAAATGAAGGATAAAAAACTACCCACTGGGTACAAGATACACTATTTTGGTGACAGGTACACTGAAAGCCCTGACTTCAGCATGACACAATTCATCCATGGAACGAACACCTGTATTCTGGAAATTTTCTGAAATTAAAAAAAAAAAAAATGGGCAAAAGGTTTAAACAGAGACATCACCAGTAAAGACACGTGGATGGCAAATAACTCATGAAAATCTGCTCAGCATCAATAGCCTTCAGGGAACGAAAGCTAAAACCATGATGAGATATATTACTACATGTCTATTAGAATGGCCAGATTTTTCTTTTGAAGCACTAGTAACATCTCAGTCACTGGTGAGGGTGCAGTGACTGAAACTCAGACTTTGCTGGGAGTACGAGTGGTGCAGCCCCTGCATACAGGTGCTCTGTGTAACTTCACTCATAATCACCAACAAGCGAATCAAGTGCGTGTCCAGCAACGGGTAAGCAAGTAAGTGTGAATTCAACATCTGCACAATGGCAGCTAACCAGCACAGAAGAATGAGCTCAGGCACCGAGCGGCAAGCAGAGGAGTCTCAAATGCATTGTGACTAGAAGAAGAAAACAGATGGGTGGAAAAAGGAAAAGACTAAGTGTTGGTGGGTGCATCCCCATGAGGACAGAGGAGACACTGATCAGGGAGAGAGCCTGAGTGAGCCTGTGGGGCTCCAGCCAGCCCCTACAGCAAGTAGTCAGCTAAGGGCACAGAGTCCAGGCCGGGCACTGGGCCTTAGGGCAGGCCCCATTCAGGTAGTCCGCAAGACTGCAGGCAGGTTCATCATCCTGAACTGCCAGGATACAGGGCTGCCAGGAGCATTAAATGAGATGGTGCCAACTAAGTACTTAGATATGTTCCAGAACACTGGGAATGCTAAGAACTTGTGGTGGCAGCTGAGGTCTGGCATGGCACCAGTTGCCCACTTGAATCAAAGTAAAAACCCGGGGATGGGGGCTTCCTTTCATCTCCCAAGAAGCAACGATTTTTACTCACTGGTTCAAGCTTCGTCAACTCTACACAGGGCACACATATCCCAAAATGGCCAAAGCTAATTTAAAACTACGAGTTATTTCACTGAGGACTTTTGAGAATCCACAAATTTAACAAGAAAAAAAATTCTAATCATTTTTGACCAAAAATTCTAAGCATTACTTGACCATTCAAGTAACGTTTTTTTCTGTTTATTAAATGCCTCTTTTGCTCATGGGAGGGATGGCATCCTGGGATAATCTGGATAATTAAGCACAAATGAATGTAAAACTTTGTTCCTCAAATGTGTTCTGGCTTCTCTAGAAGACACACTTGGCAGACAGAGACACTGACCAGTGGAGAAGGTTGGTGTCCGGAACGTCCAGACGCTGTCGCTCAGCCTCACGTAACGGTGCACCCTGGAGTCTTCTCTTAAATCCCACACGACGACTGAGCCGTGCACTGTTCCAGCAAACAGTAAAAATGCTTTAAAAGGGCTAAAGCAGCAACACGTGACCTAAAAACACACATACAGAAAGCTAATGACTGGCGAATGTGAGAATAGCATTCACAGAAGCCACGTCTACTACTGTGGTGTGTGACCCTTCCACAGTGTATGGTCATGCCGCGTGGACTTTTGCACATAAGTAAAATATAACTAGTCTGGGTGTTGGTTTCCTCAAATGGAAAGGAGGGGTGACAGCCACCTGGAGGACTGTCAGGACCACACACAGCACCTGACACACATCGGATGCACACATCCATTGGCTAGACCTCAAAATGGCAATTCCCTCTTGTGTCATTTAACTACATCTTATAATTGCAAAAAGTTGTTATTTCCAAGCCCCCAAACTGGCACCTGTAACAGTTGGACTGTGCTGCACAGTGTCTGGGGCCCAGGGGATATCATAAGATCTCTAAAATATCCAGGACTCAAACAGTATATGCCATAAAGCAGATGTCCAGTATGCCAGAGCTACACCTGGGCTGGCCAAGGCTTTCAATAGGCCTCCAACAGCATAAAGTACCTCACTGTCTGTGATAATCCTGGGTTTTTCCTTTAACTCCTGAGGTGACCCCATGAACTGGCAATCCCTAGAGTATAATGCGCACACCCATGTCCCTGTGGACCCACAACAGAGCTGAGGGGAGCAGGTGCCGTCCTCACTCACTGATGGGGCCTGTACCCTCTCTCCTCAGCACCTTTCTAGACCATCCACCACCCATCATCTCACCACACAAGCGACTCTGCTCCTTAGCTATACCTTGGACTCACAGATCAGAACCTTCTGGGGCCCTGAAGGCTGCCAAATGTCCCACACACAGAGGATGCATCTGCGATCCAGCTGGGGAGCAAACGCCTTCTCAGGTAAACCATGAGCAGAGACTACTGTCTGCCTCTGAACTTGAGAGACATGTAAACAGGATACTTCTCGATCTAGGGATAAGAAAAATATTTTTGCATTTTAGTGATGTGCCAGAATACTCAGATAAATTTCAGTCTAATGAAGAAACACGGTCCTTTCCAAACAGTACATATATGAAATGTGAATTTTGATAAATGGCCACAGCCTTTACCTGAACACCCTGTCAAGAAACCCTTCAAGTGGCTCGGCACCTGTGGCTCAACGGGCTAAGGCACCAGCCATGTACACCTGAGCTGGGGGGTTCAAATCCAGCCCAGGCCCGCCAAACAACAATGACGGGTGCAACCAAAAAAACGGCCGGGCGTTGTGGCGGGCGCCTGTCGCCCCAGCTACTTGGGAGGCGGAGGCAAGAGACTCGCTTGAGCCCAGGAATTGGAGGTTGCTGTGAGCTGTGATGCCACGGCACTCTATCCAGGGTGACAGCTTGAGGCTCTGTCTCAAAAAAAAAAAAAAAGGAAACCCTTCAAGTGTGATGTGATGTGGCCCAGGATCACAGGCTGTCACTCTCCTTACTAGTTCTTCCCACAAAACCAAGCTGTACTATGTACACAGCTATGTGCAAGTAGCCCCTTCTGGTTAGCTACTGCTGTCTGCGGTCCACTTTCTCACTCCATTTTTCACTTACAGTTAGGCTTTCTCTAACAGAAATCAACTTTATTCTCCTCCTCAGAACTTACCCTTTTCTAATACACTGTATATTTTACTTTTTAGCCAGTTCATAGTCAATTTGACCCAGGAGGGAGGGCTTTTTGTCTGTCGCATCTGTAGCTGTTGCTGTGGAATCCCAGCTCCATGACACTGCGCAGTATGCTGCTGGCACCTGCCAAGTGCTTGGTGAACACGTGAGTGAGTGCATGAGCAGCTGAGGGCAACTGCGTCACTCTGCTGCATGTGCTTTAACATGAGGATGGCAGGTACTGGGAAAGCACAAGCAGCACATCTGACCAGAACAGGTCTACTGTGAGCCAAACCTTAAATTCACAGAGGTGAGACAACCTACTCCCTAGCCAGACACATCCTCCTTCCTCAATCTCATGTCCCTCATTTCACTAAAACACAGAAAAGAGGCAAACAGGAAAAACCTCCACAAGTGGAAACTCCCTTAAGAACATGCATAGTATCTTCAAGAAGGGTCCACATGTGCATGGCCTGCAGTCACTCTGGTCCTTGTCAGCTCCCTCAGCACTGAGTATCTTGAATTCTCTTTTCTCTGAGGGGTGGGATGTGGAAGTGTGGATGCCAATATTGTCAATGTTACAGATATAAGAATTTGCTATATTCTAACAGGATAATCCTTTTGTTTAAGATAAACAAAATACCCTCAAAGAATTGAAGACTTATTAAAATAGCAATGCCATTTGTGACAATGTTAAAAGACAGAGAAATGTATACAAGTTGGAATCTCTAAATAGCAGGCAGGACAGAAGAAATGCCTAGAAGGAGCCACGCCAGCTGCTCTGCTTCATGAGGGCCCAGGAGCCATGCACAGGGCAGCAGAGATGCCAACCTTGAGTCATCTGCTCCTGTCACCTCTTCGTGCAAACCAGGACCCCAACCACTAACAGTTACCTTCATAATCACTTTTTAAAGACAAAGAATTATTAGTTTAAGAAATTAAAATTTTATCTTACAAATGAAGCTTTTTAAAAATAATTTAAATAATTACAGGCAATTACACATTATGTTTGATATGTGCTTCATTTGTTTGGCATTTTAGATTCTACAACTCTAAATCAACACACAATCTCAATATATCCACCCTGGTCCAAACTGAGTCCCGTGTTGTTTCAATTATTTCCTCTACTCCAAGAAATCAAAAGAAATCGAATTTTTTAAAAAAAATAGAATTTCAAAGAAACACAGGAACTCTTAGTTTATGCTCATTTACATAATCTCACTCATTTAAATTACTGTATATCCTCTTTTAATCATCTTATAAAAGTGGTTAATCTCAAATTTAATACATAAACTTAGAGGAAACTAACCAAGTACTGAGTCATTTTCTTTTATATACAATAAACACCAAGACATTAAAATAAAATGTAATATTAAAGACTATTAATTCAATATCAATGTTTTAAGGTAATATTTAAAAATACATTCAAGAATGCCCTCTTACTCTGAAGGAACGGCAGGCTGGTGTTCAATTGAGATGAGCTATCACTGATAAGAAAGGTGTTGTCTTGAGCCCTGACATTCCAGCTTGGTTCAGCTGCCAGATGATCCTCTTCAATCAAAACAGCAACCACCTTCAAATGCAGGTAAACAGGCTTCAATAAACATGTCACACTACATTATCGTGTTCCAAATGTATTTCATCTGATCCATTCCTGCAAGTAACTGCTTGGCTCCACTATGGCCTAATGATGAATAATAAAATGCACAATACAGGGAATAATAAATACATATAAAATTATAAGAAACTCAGGCAGAGAGATTAATCTTATTTTTTTAGAGACAGAGTCTTCACTTTGTTGCCCTTGGTAGAGTGGCGTCACAGCTCACAGCAACCTCCAGCTCTTGGGCTGAGGCGATTCTCTTGCCTCGGCCTCCCAAGTAGTTGGGACTACAGGCGCCTGTCACAAAGCCGGGCTATTTTTTGTTGCAGTTTGGCTGGGTTGGGTTTGAACTCACCACCCTTGGTATATGGGGCCTGCGCCCTACTCGCTGAGCCACAGGCACTGCCCGAGATTAGTTACTCTTACATGTTGTTTTTTATGCCAGATACACTGCTAAAACTCATGGGGGCAGGGGCGGGGAAGATTGTGTAGCAAAGACCAAAACTGAATAAATTAGAGGAAACCATCATGCAAACTCCCTTTCCTTCTCATTGGGTTCTGGTTAAAATCAAGACTAAGCAGTAAATGCTGTAATTGTTCCAACAGGCTCATCCATAGGATTTCACAGGGAAAAGGAAAAATATTGGTAAAACTGACAAGATTGGTGTGGAAAAAATAGGAACACTGACTATGAATGGACAGGATGGCATAAGGAAAACGAGGAATGGGATGGGAGTGAGGAAATGAAGAACACTAGTGAGCTGGCAAAATGAGATAAGGACGGTGAGGTACATTTAGACAGAACTAACAGAACACAGCTGGCAGACACCATGTTCAGTGAGGGCTGACAGGATCGGGACTGGCAAGGGCAGGAACATTTGCTGAGAACTGACGAGACCATGTCTGAGGCAGACAGCGCTGTAGGAAGGAAAGGAGAGCTGTGGGGTCGGGCCTGGGTGCCCTCTTCACCCATACTCACACATTCATCCCATCTTCCCTCTTCATCTCATGCTGCACTCAAATACCCTCTCTCCTCAGTTTCTAAGAATTTACACTACGATAAAATCTGATAAAAATAATACATTATGTGGAAGCACAACCATACTTCATTAACCACAGATCCCTATGTGACCACGTCAGGGAGAAGTGCGGCCATGTGTGCACAGCAGAGCTGCAATACATGCTTAATTCATATCAGCAGGTCGAAGACTCACAACATCATGCTCTTCATTGTTGCTCTACACTTCAACTCTGAGCTTATGTGAAAAAAATTTGCGAGACAACTGTGGAAATTTGGACACTGACTTCACATTGATCATACATCAAGTTATTAATTCTTTTAGACATCCCTTTCTTTCAGAGAGTCATACTGAAATATTTATGGGGGAAAAGTTATGATTACTGGGATTTGTTTCAAAATAATTGATAGAGTGGGTGGTGGGGTCAGTAGGGAGTCAGATGAGAAAAACTGGCCATCAGGTGATAAGTACTAAGGGTCAGGGCATCTCATAGCACTGGTCCTTTTCTCTTCATATATAGTTTGAAAAATCTCTATAATCAGTTTAAATTCATGAGTTTAGAGGGCGGCACCTGTGGCTCAAAGGAGTAGGGTCCCAGCCCCATATGCCAGAGGTGGTGGGTTCAAACCCAGCCCCAGCCAAAAACAGCAAAAAATAAATAAATAAATAAAAGAACAGATGTTTAAAAAAAAAAAAATTCATAAGTTTATTATTTTAAAATACCCTAGATTTATGCTTTCCTTGCCATCTTAAAATGTCTGCCTTTTAGCCAACAGTTATTTTTAAATGTAACAAATTAATATTAAAATATAGAGTGTGATATCGCATGTGGAGAATCCCAGCACAATGGGAGTTTAAGGTGGGAAGATCAGTTGAGGACAGGAGTTCCACATCAGCCTAGGCAACACAGTGAGACCTGACCCAATCTCTACAAAAGATATGAAAATTAGCTAGGCATGATAGCATGTGCCTATAGTCCCAGCTACTTGAGAGACTGAAGCAGGAGGATTCTTTAGCCCAAGAATTTGAGGCTGTAAGTGAGCTGTAATCAAGTCACTGCTCTCCATTCTTGGCAACAGAGTGAGAGCCTGTCTCTAAAAAAAAAAAAAGCAAATAAAATATAGAGTATGTCTAATAACATGCATTTACCCAGTGTCATTTTGTAATGAAAGGGCTTAATGAATGTACCACTGATAGCTTTTAAGAAAATACTATCTGAGCGGTGCCTGTGGCTCAAGGAGTAGGGCGCCGGCCCCATATGCTGGAGGTGGTGGGTTCAAACCCAGGCCCAGCCAAAAACTGCCAAAACAAAAAACAAAAAAAAATTAATATCTGAAAATGATTAATTATTCTGATTTATCTAAGCTATAGGGGCTTTAAGATCTCAGTAACTCCTATGTTTCTAAGTATGATCAAACTTGAAGCACTGACACATAGAACAGAACATGTAATATGGGGAATACCTGACAAGCTGCCCGGAGAAAGCTTGATAACCTTGGGGTGTCAATCTTTGGTATAACTGTAGCATCAGAGATATCTCTTTTTTCACTACCTAAAAAGATAGGTTACATAAAATCAACAAAGTTGACTCTATTAAGTCATGCATTACACATCTTAGAATTCGAAAAGATGTTACAAATGAGCATTTGGAGTCCTAGAAGGAAAAGTCAGAAAATTTTACATTAAATTCCCTAGATTTACTAGTGACTTTGCTCCAAAAAACAATTGTTATTGTTTTATAGAATGTCTTTACTTAATCTTATTTAAATGTATTAAGAAAAATAGTTAAAGAATTCAGTTTAATTACTACATAAGTCTTAAGTTGAGGTATCTTATGTCCTTAAGGTGAGGTGTACCCGAGGAAAAGAAGTAATGTATATCCTTGTCATACAGAGATAATTCCTTAAGAAAAACTGTCAACCAGGAAAGTATTTAACATATAAATAGCTCTAGAGTCACTGGCAGAAACCATGTATTGTAGGAACCTTCAATCTACATAGATGGAATATATTTGCAAACTGCACTTAAAATGTAAAAGTTATGTATTTGTGAAACTGAGTATTCCCAAGTGAAGAGCCGAGTGTGTTCTGAAAAGTCCCATTGTACAGTGGTTGTTTGGAATGTGGACTGTTTCCCTCTATCTGGCAATAAAATGTCCTAAATGCTGATCATTGCCCAGACTGGGCCTCAGGAGCAGCTCTGATGCTAGTAGCTAGCTAGTATTCCATTCAAAGAATGCTGGGCATTACCACAATAATTTGTGAACACCCTCACCCACAAGAAAGACATAAGGAGAAAGAGCAAAAAAGGTAATAAGTAAAAATAAAAGAAAAAATAAAAATAGTTGACATTCAACACTCAAGAACAAAAAGAAGTCACCTCCAGAGACAACACTGCTCTCTCCTGGATGCTGGGTCCACACTTCCCTAGTCTCTATTTCTTCGGTTTGAATGTCTCTTTCAACATTATCTTCATTATACTGAACATACGCCTTAAAAACAAAAATATGCTGGAATTAATATTTGGTCTCAATTTCAGGGCCATTTTTCATTACTAAAAATAAAAACAAAATTTTTAAAAAGTTAATAATGACAATCTTTTGTCAAAAATAAGCATCATGGCATAAACAATAATCATGCGCAGACTCCTATGTCTTAAACATTTGAGACATATATGCATATATAAGTATAATTTTCAAAAGCACTTTCAAAAAAACCATATCATTTTCCCTTTAGTTTGAAAATACCACCACCTAGCCTACCCACACTGAGCCCAGATTATGAAAAGCTCAGAAAATTTCATGTATACTTACCTGGAACCCAGAACCAAATCCAAACTGCATTGTCAGACATTAAATGTAACTTGTACATTATGTAAAGCTGAACTCAAAGGCTGGGAACATGGCCTTGCGCTATTGGCCTTACATGTGGAACACCCTTACACTTTGCATTTGCCTAGTCTCCCTGGGTCAAAAAGGACCATGTGATCATGGATAATATTTCTCCTCAACCCCATGACTCTCACACACTGGTCTCCACAACCCGTCACACACACCCTCCCCATCACCCCCTCGCAAACACCCTCTCCACAACCCCCACACACACACCCTCCCCATGCCGCTCACAAACACCCTCTCCACAACCCCTCATACACACACCCTCCCTATGCCGCTCACAAACACCCTCTCCACAACCCCCTCACGCACACCTTTCCCATGCCACTCACAAACACCCTCTCCACAACCCCCTCACACACACCTTCCCCATGCCCCTCATACTCATCCTCCCCAAAACCCCCTCACACACCCTCCCCATGCCCCTCACACACTCGCCCTCCCCACGCCAGACACACACACACCCACACACACACACCCCACCCCAATGCCCCATCATTCAAGTTTCCTACTCTCTTTGTTTTTGCTTGAGACGGAGTCTCACTTTGTTACACCCAATAGAATGCTGTGCTGTGCCATTACAGTTCACAGCAACCTCAAACTCTTGGGCTCAAGTGATCCTCTTGCCTCAGCCTCCCAAGTAGCTGGGACTACAGGCACCCACCATAACGCCTGGCTATTTTTAGAGATGGGGTCTCACTCTAGCTCAGGCTGGTCTCAAACTTGTGAGCTCAAGTGATCCGCCCACCCTGGCCTCCCAGAGTGCTGGGATTACAGGCATGAGCGACCGCACCCAGCCTAAATTTCCTAGTCTCTTCACACAGCATTCCCAAGTTCTCATATTCTGGAACAAGATATAGGAAGGCATAGATTTAAGTTACCCAACTTGCCATTTGTCACTTTGATAATACATCTGGTACTAACCTGCTTGGTGTTTTTTTTCCCGAAGTTTCTGATGTACATGTCATATTCATTTACTGGTGGTAGATCCAAGAGAGAGAAAGTGAATGAAAAATCTAAGTCAATAAGCCGAAGCAGTTTTGTACTTCGTGTCCTTTAAAATAAGTTGGAGATGAGACAAGAGTTAAATTGAACAATACGAGTAGGGAAGTGGAAAGAGAATGGAAAGAACCTTACGGTTAAATGCACATTATTGTCAAGCACCTAACTTTTGTTTGGATATGTGTCTGAGGTACCTAACAGTTATTAAAAATAACTGTCACACATGTATCAATGCTGAGTGTATTACGAACCAAACATGTGGCTATTCCAATGCAGTGCACCTGAGGTTAACACAAAATAAAGTTATGACATACGCATGCCTACAATTTTCATGAGCAGCAATTCACTCTACTCTGGGAATACACGTGCCTTGACTGGAGGGTCACGTCTGTCTTGCCACCTGAGCTTTGGTCAAACCACAGCCAGCTGGGCTTTCAGGCCTCCCTCATCCCCAGGTCACTGGACCCACAGGCAGCATCCACCATGGCTAATTACTCTCTACCCACAGCTTCCGAAAAACCACACCAGCCTGTCTCCTCTGGCCTCACAGACTATTTCGTTTCAGCCGCTTGTGCTGGTTCCTCCTTTGCTTCTGACTCCTACCCTAACGTCAGCATGCCTGGGGTTCTAACCTTATATCTGCCATCTGTTACCCCCCACTCGAATATAAGCTCTATTTATTCCTATTCCACACAGCTGGTGCTCAATACATACAGAGTGAATGAGAGAGGGACATATTAGCAGCAGCACCATACCCACGTGCCTCATAACTTGATCTGATATGCAGTGCTCCTGGAACATGTGCCCTTAGAGGCCTTAGGTAAAGACCAGGGATTCATCACAGATTCTCCCACTTGAAAGTCCTAACTCCAGTTGTCTCCTTGCCCTGTGGATGTCACAAGTTCCAGGTCATCACTTTCTGCTTGACTCTACTGCCTTGGGAAAAAAAAATTCCTGGCATGAAAACGATGGAGTTAAATCAAGGGTCACCCTGACGCACCCCTGTTCTCCAGGATCTTGGTTGGCTCTTCAGGCCCCAGCTATCTTAGTTACTTGTAATGTATTCAGCTATTTGTTTTTTATATCCAGATTTTCTAGCTGACGATAGCTACAGGGTTTTTCTGATAGAAACTGTCCCATCACAGAACGCAGTAGAAGCCCCTTACATTTTATTCTATAACAAACTCCATTCACATCACTGGAACATTTTTCATGGCACTACATACCCTGTAACAGTATCCATCACTCTGATACATTTGACATTAAACCTCCTACACAAAAACTGCACCAATTTGTTACAAGCAAACCTTTTCTCTATATTCTCATTTATACTTTATTATCTTTTTTTAAAAACACCTTGCCTATTCCACAAAGGAAAAATCCACCTTGTTGCTTCAACATGCATTTCTCTGATAGGACATACTTGTATGTTGATCTATTTACTGACAGCTGAATTTTTCTCTATTATGAATTATCTCTGTGTCCTTTACCATCCTAGACCCATCTTGTGGGAGATTAGGGGAAGGAGACAAGAGAAAATAAAACCATTGTTTGTCTCCCAACTCCTCTGCCTTGAGTGGCTACCACATTTCTCTGTGGCTCCGCCTTGGTCAAGAGGGCCTGCCCTGCCCTGGTCAGCTCCTGGCCCTACAAGTGCAGGGAGCCTCAGTTTCTTCTGCTGCTGCTAATTTCCAGGCTGCCACAATCCCCACTTAACAATCCAGCTTTGGCAAGAGTAACTATAATTAATTTTGTAATTAATTACAAAAGACTTAAGAGCTCAAGACTTAAGATTTATGCTCATTTTTGATGAGGGATATTAAAGCTGCTTATCAAATTATAAATCATCTTGGGCAATGTCTGTGGCTCAATGGGTAGGGTACTGGCCACATACACCAAGGCTGGTGGGTTTGAACCTGGCCTGGGCCAGCTAAAACAACAATGACAATTGCAACAAAAAACTAGCTAGGCACTGTGGTGGGCACCGTGGTGGACGCCTGTGGTCCCAGCTACTTGGGAGGCTGAGGCAAGAGAATCGCTTGAGCCCAAGAGTTCGAGGTTGCTGTGAGCTGTGATGCCACAGCACTCTATCTAAGGCTACAGCCTGAGATTCTGTCTCCAAAAAAAAAAAAAAAATTATATGGGCGGTGCCTGTAGCTCATTGAGTAGGGTGCCGGCCCCATATACCGAAGGTGGAGGGTTCAAATTCGGCCTCAGCCAAACTGCAAAACAGAAAAATAGCCGGGTGTTTTGGTGGGTGCCTGTAGGCCCAGCTACTCAGGAGGCTGAGGCAAGAGAATCGCCTAAGCCCAGGAGTTGGAGGTTGCTGTGAGCTGTGTGATGCCATGGCACTCTACTGAGGGTGAGACTCTGTCTCTACAAAAAAAAAAAAAAAATTATAAAGCATCTTATGCATTAGCGATAGT
>CAUYRH010154806.1:0-15231 GCA_963574655.1 Perodicticus potto
AAGTTTGAAATGTTTGATGCAGTCACATTTATCCATGTTTTCCTCTGTTTCCTTTGGGTTTTATATATGACCTTTTAAACATCTGTTTCATTACTTAAAATATATATTCCCACAATGCAAGGGTACACTTCAAAACAACTATGAGTATATTACATATATTACAATGAGTATATGACCCATTACTATGAGTCTTATCCCCCAGAATGAGTGAGGTGATGGTTGTGTTAATCAATTTGATTTAAGCCTTCCACTTCGTATATCAAATCATTGCATTGTACCCCATAAATGTATACAGCTACAATTTAATAAAAATTAAGTTACAAAAAAAAAATGTGTTGAGCATTTACTCTCCATGACTGGGAAAAAGATGACCACTGCCTTCATTTTTATTCAGCATTGTACTGGGATCCAAGCTAGTATAAAAAGACAGGATAAAAGCATAAAGATTGGAAAATAAGATATAATGCCTTATCTATTTGCAAATTACATGTTTATTCAGATAGAAAATGTTCATAAATCCACAAAACACACAAAGGAACTAACAAGTAAATATAACAGGCCATAGGATTTAAGATTTATAAATAGAACTTAATTATAATATAATATCCTAAGAGTAAAAGGGAGAATTTTTTTAAATTCTGCTTAATTGTTTTAACCAATGAGTTTTATTTCACTTCTAAGTGACACATAACAATTGCACCTATGTGTGGAGCTCTGCGTGATGTTTCCATACATGTATAAAACATGCAATGATCAAATTACAGTAATTAGCATAATCATCACTTCAAACATTTATCATTTCTTTTCAGTGAGAATATTAATAGTGTCCAAAAAGATCACCTAAAAAGACTTCAAAGTCTCTACTCTGAAAAGTAGAGAATATTGCTGAGTGCCCTTGTTTAGTTAATTAACTCTAGCTTATTGACTGTTGTAGGGCTTGTAAACATTTGTGCCTGATAATGCAATGTGTCTAATCCAATGTTATTTACGAAATGATTTTTGTAGTCTGTCATTACAGAGCTCACAGTCAGGAGCTGTGTAATAGAAGGGAAGGCAAATGATTAAATTGTATGTGTTTGTCTCATCATTTTGCTCTGGTGTTAGTGATAACAGCTTTTTGGAAGAAAGGGATTCAGAGAAACAGGAAGCGAGAGTGAACAACACCCCCAGAGTGGGCAGAGACCGGGGCACAGAGCCGCACCCGCCGTGGGGGAGTTAGAAAGACACGGGGGCAGTACTTTAAAGTTCCCTTTACTGCAGTTGATGAGATAATGAAATTGGAAAGTGTCAGTTCAGAAATGTCAGAAAAAAGGGATTGAAATGCATGAGAATGTGCACGGGTGCCTGAAATCATGTCTCACACTTAATGACACTGATGCTCCTGAAGGAGCGGGGCTCAGAGGACCAATGAAGGCGAAGCTCCGTGACGCAACAGCTTTCCAGAAGGCAGTTTGTTGAAAAAGTTTTTATTGAAGAGCTTGGTGAAGGCGAGGCCCAGGCTAAAGCAGTTGATCCAGCCACTCCGCTGCCAGGTTGTTTCTGGGAAAGGCTGGGGACAGCTCCAATTCTCGGGAGACCTCCTGGATGAGACGTGGCAGTGCTGGGTTTGGTTGGAGTGTCCACAGCGAGGCCACCGGCCGCTTGAGAAAGTGCAGCTGCAGATGGATTGTGCTGAGTCTAATGCCAATAGGGAATCACAGGTGTATACAATTTTGACCAATATTTCCTGCATTTGCACTATTTTCTAGAGCACACTCTGCATTTAAGATATGGGGTTGGATGCTGAAAAGAATACAAAGATCAGTTAGACACAAGTGCTGCCTTCACGCGACTGACAATTTATTAGGGATAATTGATTTTCTGAAAAGATGCCAAGAAAATTCAACGTGGAATGTCTTTTCAGCATTTTTTTAAGAGCTACTGAATAGCGTTGGATGGGGGAAGACATTAACTTTTAACTAAGGCAAATACAAAAATAGAGTCAACATGGATTATAAAACTAAATGGAAAAATTTATATAATATAAAAGAAATAAGATTCATAAAAAATAATACACATCAAGTCACTAAAGCAGTGGTTCTCTACCTTCCTAATGCCACGGCCCTTTAATACAGTTCCTGTGGGTCACGACCCACAGGTTAAAATCACTGCACTAAAGGAAACATTTATAAAAACAACACAAGATATAGTAAATAATTCAAAAGAGGGTCAAGTTCTTTCCAGAATAAAAGAATCTGTACGATTTCGCAGAGAAGGAGGCTCCTCAGTTGCTCTTATGCTGGTCTTGGAAGTGGTGAGAAACTTGTGTCCATAGTTCGTCTATATAAAACATGAGCAGGCAGCAGAGAGTCTCTGGAATGATCAGCAAATACTAGAATAGTTGAGATGGGAGATCTGACTGAGTTTCACGAAGTCATGTCTCTCGGTGGGGGACCCGATGATCTTCACAGCGGTGTCAGAGGGACTGGGCACTGGACAGACAGCGGGGGGACAGAACACGATGCTGATAAACATGGACAAGGCACCAACAGAAGCCACCACGGTGCCCTCTCACACTGCTCAATCCACTCATGTCCCGGGCAGTCATTCTCTCCTCTCTCAGATTCTTCAACGCTCAGGTAGAGTTTGAACAAAAATGTTTCGCGCAATTTATGACAGAAGTTTGTCATAAGTTCCAGCCCCTACCACTACAGTTGATCCCCAGATCATAATTTGTATTTATTACTTCCCTGTCTTCCCATCTATCTCACCATGCCCTTGTTAGGCTGTGAATGAAGCAACGTGTGGTTCTTACTGGGTGTGGAAGCACCAAGAAGTGCCCCGTGGGACTCTGCCCCTTTGTACCACCCCCACCCACATTACGTCCCAGCAACTGTGTCTACCAATGATTAGCAAGGCCCATCGACCCTGCCAGCATGAGTTCTCCCACAGCCTGCGGGTCTGCTGGCATGAAAAGCCCACAGTGACCAGCCAGAGCTTTAGGCTCAGTGGGTCCCCTACTCTGTTTCCTTGTAGAAATGACCCCACTCAAACCTGAGACCAGGATGTTTCAGAAACAGGAAGTACACACTCCTTGTACGTAATTTTGGGTGATAGTATGAAGGCCAATCCTCCTTCCATTCCTTGGTCCCTAAATCCACATATTCTACCTGTCAGAGACACAGCATTGCATACTAGGTATAGGTTCAAAGTATAAAGTAAGTGTAAAGAACAGAGCCCAAACCCACACGGTGCCATCTTTAAGGTAACGCCTTAGCTGCAATTAGAGAGTCAAACCCCGTGTTTTACAGGCCAGCCGCTTTGAGGAGTCTAGCAAATGCACAAGCAGTAGCTCCTGTGACCAGATGTCTGTGGCTCTGTTATTAAATCCCAGGTTATTAAATCTGAAACTCGATGACCTCTCACATATTCGCAGCTTAAACTGAAGCACTGTGAGTAGAGGGGCAGACCCAGGCCTAATGTGCCCTGCATTGGTCCCAGTATGGACAAATGACCGCTTTCTCCAAACTAAAAAATCTGCTTGTTACCAGGTGGCTGTTGGATCTCCTGAAGGCTATGAGGGATGTCACCATACTAAGGCCTCGGTTCCTTTCTCTGCCTCCAGCAGTCCTAAACTCTAGAGTGGCACTAGCTGGACTAATGTGAGTGGGGTGGGGCCCATCCATCAACTCCACTCCTGTGACAGAGCTGTATGTTTGACTCCACTGCGTCAGCTCAGAGGAGCTCACCCGCAAAGCACGGTTGTCATCCTTTGGACAAGGCAGCTATACACTTTGCTGTCTGGTACCCCTCTGAGGGGAATGTTCTCTGGCAGGCATTACCTGAGATGCATGTGTGTGTGTGTTTTAATTTATTTATTTATTTATTATTTCAGGTTGATATGAAGGCACACAGTTTTAGTTACGCTGTTTGCATTTGTAAGGCAAAGTCTGAGTCACACTGTGTCCTTCACCCAGGAGGTGTGCAGTACACCCGTACACTGAACCCTTGGGGAGGAGGGGAGCTTGCCTGACACACATATTAGCGCACTTTCTGTCCGCTCCAAAAGATTCATTTCCATGCCTCCTCTCCTAATTTCCTTATCCCCATCCTTCCAGACTGCTCCTGCCAGTCCCCTGAACAAGCCAAACCATTTGCTATTTCCTGGGGTCCCTGTAAGTCCTTACCTGAGGCCACGTCTCTCTCTGCTTTGGGTCGATGGCCAGGCTCTCTGCTCCAAGCACCACCACCGGGAGGATGTGCTCATTCGCGGGTCTCACAAAGCCGCTCTAGCAGTGGGGCAACATGCCAATAATGTGCTTGGTGCTCACGCCTAAACATTAATTCATGCACTAAGCATAACATGCTTAATCCTTTATCAGCTGGTATAGGGGAATCTTCTGTGGGACCATCGGTGTGAGCTGAGAGGGGGTGAGTCAGGACAGCAGAGGTCATGACGTGGAGAGCACCTATTCACCTACATCATTTGTGCCCCTGTACCTGTTTGGACGTGACCTCTACTACACCTAACATGCACATTTCCAGTATCTGATGCTTTACTTCTGTGCCCACCCCGCCGTCAGATCTATCGAATGGCAGCCCCAATTTCACGACGGACAGTGCCAGCAACCTAGTCTTTAATGTCCAATGTCCGGAATCTGGTCTCTACCAAGGTCTACTTGTACGCTGGACAATACTCTCAAGTTAGTTCTGAGGGAACGTGACCAGGTGGCTAGAAGAACCAACTGAAGTGACGATGTCACGGTCTGTGCCAGAGAGATGATCTTCAGCCACAATCGACTCTGTACTGTAAAGCTTCAGTGCCCATCGTTTCAGCTTCCTCGGGGGTGACCTTCCTTCAGAGTTTGTGTCTCCACACTCCCTCGGGGCACAAGCAGCCCAAGTGTGCTGTCCCTTCACCTAGAAAATAAACCAGAGTCCCACAGTCAAGGCCAGAAAGATAGCAGGGAAAAGAGCTGCCGCTCATCACCAAACCTGCCTTTTCTGTGCATTTTACTAAATTGAAATCGTAATTGAAGTTGTCCAGATGCCGTCGTTTCAGGGGAGCACTAAAGGAGAAAACACAGAATTGCTTTAATTGCCTTGAGGTGATTAAATCTGGAAGTAATGGGCTCTCCATCCATCGTGCCTCCTTTTTTTTAGAAGAGAAAACACTCACCTGCTTGCATTTGCAAGAAGATATATCCATATGAGGGGGGGGTGTCTGTGTAAATAACTGCAGGCAGGTTATACATCGAATCCGCTTTCGGATTCTCAGAGCAGCACCCCCAGCTTTTCTGTCCATCCCACAATAGCACGTCTGCTTCCCCAATTCTGCCTCGGCATCTGAGGCGCTTCTCACCTGGGTGCACTCACAATAGCAAAATTATAAAAACGAACTCTCTGGAGGAGAAATTCCTGTGGTGTCTCTAACGTGCAGAGGAGATTGATGAGGTCAGTATTAAAGTGGTCGCCTCTAATGAGCTGAAGACTCCCATCTGTGCCATACCCTAATGTGGAGGAAGCAGGGAGAACAGAATCAATGCAACCTGACGGCCTCTTCATCAACATTATCACAACAGTGGTGTAAACAGCGGGTGGGCTCGAGGGAGGAGCGAAGGCACTGAGGTTCAGCCTAATACCTGAGGACAAACAAACCCTATTAAAGTCTGACTCCAGATAGTCCCTGCAAATGTAGCTCTTAAAACTGAGTTCCTTTGAATCTCTTAATATTAACCAAAGAAACAAATTCTACCTGCCCAGATGAAAGTGCAAATTGGTTGGCAAGTTAATGTTTCCTTGATAAATAAGACACACCATGTATTCTTCCCAGCGCTGATGGCACAAGTGTTCGGTGATCCATCACTGTGCTTTGAATGCTGGGAGACTTGGCTTCTGATTCTGCAGTTTGCTAATACAGTCTAGGTCTGTTGCCTCCTCCCAAAGGCAAGGCTAAGATGGATCCAAGCAAAACTGCACTTAGATTAAAAGTGCAATAGAAAGTAAATGATCATATGGAAATATTTCTGTTTTAGGTTAAATTAGATTTATAAAATCAATGCCAGAGCAATATTCATATACCTGTGACACCCGTGTGATGTTGCATGTGGAAGGTTTCAAGTAAAAAAAAAATCAGAATAGAAAAACTATTAACTGCATTGACCAATCGCTTTGATACTCTGAGTAAAAACTTCCCTTTCCTGGCCAATATTCAGGGTTTACTTCTCCTATTACAATTTAAAGAATTGAAAGAATGTTTCTTAGAGCTGGAAGGACGTGGCACTCCTGAATTTTCTGCATTTTTTTTCCCTTTTGAGTTTCAACTAGACTGGTCTAATTTTATTCTTCAGTCTTATCCAGTAAAATATCCCAGTGGACATTAACACCTTCTGCAAACTGATTAGATGGAGCATGCTGAGCAATGGTTAATTCAGAGAAAATGCTCACTGTCGGGCAGAAATGAAAGGTTCTTTTGTGATTCTGCCTCCAGACCTGTCATCCCCAATAACAATTGTTCTTGGGATAGAATAAATGCACAGACCATTAGAAGAGGGTAAAAGAATAATAATTCAATAAGAACCCCATACTCGTGGGAAGTATCTTGCTTGCAGTGAGAGGAATACTGCTTAGCACCTTCTGAGATTAGTGATATTTAAATCTGATATTATGTTATAATTGAATATTTTTCTATTCAATACAATTAAGCATATATGAAAGTGCAGTTTTATAATTGAACTGCAAGCATGTTAATTTTTAAGAAGCAGGAAATGACACTCTAGTAAAAATTTGTTGACCCTCATGTTTTCAAATTACATGACAAACTGGATGTACTTTTTCCTTGAGAAAGTAATCATCAAATGGCTTCGTCACATTTGACTTGGTAAGTGGAAATATATCCTTCTACTCAAGGACACAACAAGACAAACAAACCTGTTGAAGGCAGCGAAGATCAAATTTGCTCAGTGCTAAAATAAATTGTTAATAATTTTCTTGTTTAGCTCAATCAAGTACAGCATCAGAGAAAAAGAAGAATGAATACCAGTAAACAGAGAGGGCAAAAGACTGAACTCAGTGTCAGTCAAACGTCCCAGACTCATAAATATTGATTATACTGTCTCCAAATATGAGTTTTAAAAAATCATCTGTACTGTGTAGTTGGCAAACACCTTCTTGAGGGAATAAATCTGGTGACCTGAAACTAAAGAGATCACGGCAATCATTTTGAAAGAAAACATTCCACAACAGTACTAGTCTGCTCTTTTCTTCTTCCAACTCCAATGTAGCATTCTAACACATCGAAGGGAAGAATTTATTACGTAAACCTTGCCCTTCTATTTTACACCTCATCTGCTCTTCAGAGCAACAGGATGTATGATCATCCTATCTTCACATCTCATTAGGCTCTTTGAAGATGTAAGGGGTTCTATAGAACTATGTTATAAACTATAGGATGAAATATAGAAGCAGTTAGGAAAAACAAGCCAAGCCCAGAGTACTTGGAGTCAGACATACCTGCATCTGAAACCTGGTCACTATCAGGTGTCAGCCAGGGATGAGGTCTCATCTGAAAGCTCAACTAAAGAACAATCTGTTTCTAAGCCCATGTGGCTGTTGGCAGAATTCAGTTCTTCGAGGGCTGTTAGATAGACTGAGGGCTTTCATTCTCAGATGACTCTTGGCCAGAGGCCACCCTCCCTTCCTGGACTCTTGGCCTCTCCAACAAGAGCATGTGAGCCAAGGGGGCAATAGAGAGAGTTGACTAGCAAAACAGCAGTCATAGTCTTAAAACACTTAATCACAGAACTAACATCCCATTATCTGTGCCATAGTCTGTGGGTTAGAAGCAAATCATTAATGCCATCCAAACTCAGGGGAAACAGGATTTCATAAAGATATAATTATCAGTTAGTGGGAACCATCTTACAGTTTCCTTGCCACAAATGATTTTCTCTCTTGTGGGATTACTATAAATAGTAAGTCACCTGGCTCATAGTAAGTACTTGGTAAATATTAGTTCTTACCCATTGTCAAACTACCTTCTCTTCCTTAATTGTTATTGTACCCAATTGCTTTTGTTGGGGTTCTCTACATGCATTGTCTCAGCCATATGGGTTTCCATGAGTTATGCTTAAGAGGTTGTTCCAGAAAACTGCCAAGACTCTTTCCCTAAAATGGTGGTTCTCAACCTTCCTAATGCCAAGACCCTTTAATACAGTTCCTCACGTTGTGGTGACCCCCAACCATAAAATTATTTTCCTTGCTACTTCATAACGCAATTTTGCTGCTGTTATGAATCATAATGCAAATATGTGATGTGCAGGATGGTCTTAGGCGACCCCTCTGAAAGGATCATTTGACCCTCAAAGGGGTCGTGACCCATAGGTTGAGAACCACTGCCCTAGAAAGAATATTTTCTCTAATGCCTTTCTAGTTGGCTAATTGGGAAAAGGAGCTCCTTAATAGACTGAACTAGGGATAGTGGACAGAGCATAGAGGGAAGAGAAGAACATAGAGTTACATGTTAATAGGGTAGGAGTCATGCTCTGAGGGGATTCCTAGAGGCAGAGGTCATAAAGGGGCAGAATACAAAAAAATTAAAAGAATAAACTTTGGAATCACAGTTTGAGCATATATAAAAATCTGAAATTATATAAAATCCACCACTTCATGACTGGATTCTTGGGGAAACTGACATTTAACTTCTCTTAGCCTCAGTTTCCTCACGTGGCAAATAGATACAATAGCACTTCCCTAATTCATAGATGAGAAGTGAGATGATTCTAGGAGAGGGCTTCACATGCCACTTGGAGCATGAAAATTACTCAGAATATTTTGTTATCAGCACCATTGTCATCCATCATTAGTGTAGACAGAATTTGGGATCAGATTATAGAAAAACTAAAATGATAAGGGAAAAATTATATTCCTACTCTGCAGATAATGTGGAGCCACTCTAAGCTTTCCATGATGTCCATTGCCAGCATTCCTCAACAATGACCCTCTCAAAGGAAGTGTAACAAAATTTTTTAAATACACAGAGCCAAAACTCGGTTATTTTTGTTAAAAGGCAAGGCCTGGGATGAACCCAGTCACAGTATGTGAGTTAGTAAACAACTGACAAAGCTTGTCTAGTCTTCTGCCTTTCTCATTGTGGACCCTGCAATATCTGGAACATGCCAACCAATAGATCATTAGTGGGCTCAGCCATGAAGGAAAACAAAGAAACAGAGTCAAATTCACTTTATTTCAACTGGGTCTAAAAAGAATATTCGAACAAAGACAAAACGAAGCACCAGGCTCAGGTATGTTTGTGAATGACAGTGGAGGTGGAGATATGGAACCCAAACAAAGGTTGACAACACCAGACAGTGTCTTGAACAGCAGCTCTAGAAAATCCCTATAGCCAGGCAGGTGGGGCTGCTGGGAAGCAGCTCGACTTCTCTCCCATGCTTTCTTGTAGGGTTTCTCCTCTAACATCTTCTGACATGTTTCAGAAAATACTTTAAGAAACTACTAGTGCAGGGTGGTGCCTGTGGCTCAAAGGAGTAGGGCGCTGGCTCCATATACCAGAGGTGGCGGGTTCAAACTCGGCCCTGGCCAAAAACTGAAAAAGAAAAAGAAAGACAGAAAAAAACTACTCATGCACAGAAATGAAAGGTGCTCTGTTCTCTTTAGCTTTACACCCACAAAGTCTATGCCCGTGAGCAGTCTCACAGGCGACCCCTCCTCTCCAGTGAGGAGAACAAAGGTGAGGACCCCTGACAAGTGCAGGGCCCTCCTCAGGGGGACCACAAAGCAGCATACACAGAACATCTTTGAAGAGATCTCAAGGCATGCACCTATCATTTGCCTGAATTCCTGTACAAAATCACCAGCCAGTGGAAATCAGTTTCCACACAGATAGATCTAGACATTAGAAATCCTTTCTCTGTCCTCCACATTCAGGCAGTGAAGCTGTTAAACAGAACTGCTTGAGGCTGAGCCAAAATGGGTCTGAGAACTTGCCACTGCTAGCGACGTCCTTCAAATCCAAACGCATTTTGCACAATTCCTGTACCACTGTGCAGCATCTGTGAGCATTTCTCACTGGCAATTTTCTATAAATCATTCACATTTCTTTTAACCATTTTTCATGTGTCATTTTTATGAGAACGTTTGCCTCTCATACCGAGAAAAATAGATTTAAAACCTGCTCCAAAGCTGGAGCCCAGGAGCTAGGCTGCTGTCTCCCGTAATAAATGAGAACAGTCCTAATAATAAATACATAGGGTCAATAGGTGAAGACAAAAAGCAAGAGGACCCCACATTCACACCTGAACATAAACGGGACAGGATGCTGTATCACCAAGAAGTGACCAAACGCCCCCCTCTCCCTACTGTCAGGGTGACTATTGCTCTTTACCAGTAACAACTCTTGCTCTTCTGCGTTCATCTGGGTTCCTAAATAAAAATTGTCAAGATACGTACTTTAATCTTATAGTAGCATCAGTCATACAGCCAAAAGGTGGAAACAATGAAAATGTTTATTAAGAGATGAACAGATGGACAAAATGTGATCTATCCACACAAGGAAATGTCGTTTAGCCATAAAAAAGGAACGAACTCGTAACATGCTCTGCAACTTAGATGAACTTTGAAAATATCACGCTGAGTGAAAGAGGCCAGTCCCAAAAGGGCACATACCATGTGATTCCCTTCATAGAAAAGTCCAGAGAGGGACACCCACAGAGACAGAAAGTAGATCAGTGGTTGTTTAGATCTTGGGGGGAGATAAGGGAATGAAGGTGATAACTAAAGGGTACTGGGTTCCTTTGACGATAATGACAATGTTCTAAAATTGATAGTGGTGATGCATGCACACCTCCATTGTGGAAATAAAGACTAACTGACTATGAATGGACAAAGGCTATTTATCCAGACCTTGCTATAGCAAGGGAGGAAGCCAGCAGCAGCTGTGTTTGGCAGAGACTCAAAGCAGGTAGAGGAGTGTGAAGGCTTCTTAGTGGAAAAAGAGAGGGGAGGTAGCTGGCGTGGGGGGCTGCGAGCGGGAACACATGCACAAAGGCAGCCTGTATTCTTAAGGGTGAGTGAGGAGTTTCTTCTAGTTATTTCTGAGTTGAGAATAAGGGCAAAAATTAGGAAAGCTGTGAGTTATGAATCAAATCATGGCCACTTGGGACAAATTGTTTGCTAGAGATGGTGGTCTGTGTTCGTACAAGTAAGACATAGAGAGTAGATTGGCTTCCTGGGTTAGTTAATATAGACAATAAGGTGGTTTCCTGGACTGGTTGCTACAGAATGTGGGTCAGAGTTCCATTTTTATAGAACTTATCTGGGCTCTTTTCATATGTGTAGTTAGTCTTTCCTTGTGAATTTACTAAAACCATGGAACTGTACTACTTTAAATAGGTGAATTCAATATTACATGAATTATATCTCAATAAAACTTTTAAAAATGCAAGGGAGGTGGGGAAAGTTATTCCATCATCAAATCCCATCTTTTTCTTATACCATCCAATCCAGATCCAACTCTCATTCCTTTCAGCCTGCCCCAAAATCACCCAGCATGAGCCCAATCCCTGCAAAAAAAAAAAAAAAAAATCATCCTTTCTTCCATTACTGAGACGCCATGGTTTGTGTGCTGCTATATTTCTATATGCTATATTTCTATAGCAAGTTAATAAACTGAACTTTTGGCAACAGGTATGTTCCTGGTTATCACTGGGCACTGAGCTTCATCCCAGTTTCTCTCCTCTAACAACATCAAGTCTGCCCCCATCCTTCTTGCATCTTTCATCAAAAGAGCCTTCCTATATGTGATCAGATCAGGGCAGACACGGGTAACATGCTCACCTTGCCCATTCCTATCACTGAACTTCTATGGTAAGAATGTAGTCTGATGGTTTTTCTGAAACATATATCCTCATATGTAATACCTGCCTGCAGGCAGGAGAGGCAGATGATTGTTCTCCCATAATCACGTCCTTCTTTGAAGAATCCTCAAAGATACACATACATGTACACACAGTCGTGCGCTTCATCACAACATTTCAGTTGATGACAGACCACATATTTAACATTCTTCCCAGGAGATATAATACCTTATTTTTGCTGTACCTTTTTGAAGCTTGCATACATTTAGATACACAAACACTTGCCATTGTGTTACAGTTGCCTACAGTATTTAGTACAGCAACATGCCATGCAGGTTTGTAGCCCAAGAGCAGTAGGCACACCATACAACCAAAGTGTGTACCATCAAGGTTTCCGTGAGTACAGCCTATGTTTGCACAATGACAAAATCTCCTAATGACACATTTCTCAGAAGGTATCCTCATTGTTAAGTAATGAATGAATGTATACATACATATGTATGAGGTCGGACAATTAAATTCACTTGCCCTAGAGCAGTGGTTCTCAACCTTCCTAATGCCGCAATGTATTTTCATTGTTTAAAAAGGGTTCTTAACCCACAGGTTGAGAACCGCTGCCCTAGAGAAGTGCTACATAGCTCATTGCTGAATATCACTGTGGTCACCAGATGGCCAAGTGGAGTACCTCAAAGATGACCAGAGTGATACTCAACAATGAGGTATGTAGCACTTTTCCTAGGATGAGTTTGTAAACGTAATTGTCCAACCTTGTACGTGTAAAACCATACTACTTCAGAATTGTTTCTGAGCCCACATTCACTTTCTTAAAACGAGCATTCATATGGAAATGGTCAAACATAAGGAAGTCGAGAATCGATACTGAATAATTTAAGCCGGTTATTAACTTTATTACATTAGCGGTAGCACATTCATTTGAAGTATTGATCCAGCCCACATAATTAGACTGGGCAAAGCTTCTTGTAGTAGCAATAAACCAAATGGGCAAAGGGGAGAAGCCAGGAAAGGAAGACATTCTTTACTTCAGCTTGGCCCCCCTCAGGCTTGGAAGGGGGGCAGTGTGTTTCTTGGAACCGCAGGGAGTCCAGTCTTTCACATTCATACTGTTAGCAGCCTTTCTCACCTAAAGGGTAACCGGAGGTCGCTGTGCTTCCTGTAGTCAGACTGTAAGGCTGTAAGTGTTCACCCCACTAAACACAGGGCACCTTCTAGGACAGCAGGGGTGAGATGCTAAAGTGTACAAGTGCGTAAATTCCCTGTCCCCCCACCACCAAGATGCTGTCCCCAAGGCAGGTTTGTAGATTGGGGCACTGACATGTCCCCTAAAGCCCCAGCCCCATTCCAGGGCCGAAGGCTCAGCAGGGGTGCTGAGCCAGAGGTATGGCTGAGTCCTAGACATAGAAGGGAGACAGAACGCAGGTGCAGTTCAATCCTTTCTCCTCAGGAGAAAGGAGATCAAGATCAAGCCGAAGAGACCCGTGTCTTGAATAGATGAGGAAGCACCCAACACACCGACCTCCCCTCACCTAAAACCACAGACTCTGGGCGGAATGTAAAACACAACCACGCAACAGCTCTGCAGACTGAACAAAACAAGCTGAGGAAGGCGGTTCAAAACCTGGACAAACCGCAGGTGGGTGTGGAATTTCTGTAGACTTGCCCCATGGCAGGGCTGACACAGAGCAGTAGTTCACACTCTGATGGAAAGTCCACCATTTTTCTGACCGGAAGAACCAGAACAAGAAACTACGAAAGCCAGGTCTGCCAGGGAGTGAGAGAGGAACCCCAAATCCTTTGTATAAGCTGAGGTTAAGTTCCTGGTCACTCTTGGCCTCAGATGTGTCAGGTTAAATGAAAGCAACCTGTGGCTAAGGGTTGAAGAACTGGCCTAGGATCTTGAGAACCTAGCATTTCCCATCCCCACAGACATTAAGAACTCCATTAAGAGTTTAGCTAAGTTAATCACCTGCTTAAAAGCAACCTCATGTTCTTTGGAAAAATATAAGATCACTTAGGGTTTTATGACATAACAGTCACAAAGTTAAAATTGCTATATCCTATATAAAACATATATATAAACTAACAACAACACAACTCAGAATCAGCTACAACAAAACCCCTGGACTAGATAGAACCCCGACAGTCACCATATATATTATTAACATGTTCAGTTTTCTTTTCTTTCCTTTTTTTTTTTGAGACAGAGTCTCAGTTTGTCCCCCTGAGTAGAGTGCCAGAGTGTCATATCTCACAGCAACCTCAAACTCCTGACTCAAGTAATCCTCTTGCCTCAGCCTCTGGAATAGCTGGGACTACAGACACCCACCACAATGCCCAACTAGTTTTTCTATTTTTAGTAGAGAAGGAGTAGCCTTCTTTCTCCAGCTGGTCTCAAACTTCTGAGCTCAATCTGCCCACCTTGGCTTCCCAGAGTAATGGAATTACAGGCGTGAGCCACCGTTCTCAACAATAAATTCTGAGACATGCAAAGAGAAAGGAAGTGTGTGTCAAGGAGAAGAAATGCATCAGTCAATAAAAGCTGTCCTAGAGGAAGCCCGAAAGTGTACTCATGAGAGAAAGATTTTAAATCAACTATTATAAATACGACCAAAGAACAAAGGGAAACAATGTCTGAAGAATTAAAAAAAAAAAAAGTGTGGGAATGGGGTTCCATCAAATAAAGAATATAGATGAAGAGGGATGGAAATTATTTTTTAAAGAAACAACCAGAACTAAAATAAATACAGTAGAACTTCCATAGCTGACCACCTCCTTAAGTTGACCTAATTCTCATAGACTGGACATGCACCACATGTACGTATCATTACAGTAGGCCTGGTTGCTTACATTGACCCCCTCCATATGTTGACCAGTTTGTTATAGTCTTGGTCAACTTACAGAGGTTCTACTGTATTAGAAAATCAAATCCAGAAATATGTTTTAAAAATCACTAAGTTTCACATATGCATAGTTGGTTTAACATTTGGAAATCAATCAGTATACCTCATCATTTTAAAAGATTATGGGAGAAAAGTCATATTATCAACTCCATACAACAAAAAAAAGTATTTGTTGTAGATTAATTGAAGTTCTGTATAGATCCTGGTTATTAAACTTTTGTCAGATTCAAAATGCACAAATATCCTTTCCCTTTGGGTCGGTTGTCTATTGGCTTTGATGGTTGTCTCCTTGGCTGTACAGAAGCTTTTTGGTTTAATTTAGTCCCATTTGTTTATTGTTGCAGTTGTTGCTATTGCCATGGCAGTCTTCCTCATAAAGACCTCTATAAAGAAAATTATGAAACCTTATCTCAGTGGTCACTGAAGAACAGAGAGAGGTCCCAATTCTTGTCGCCATTATG